>JADRCD010229840.1:0-24568 GCA_019843815.1 Montemys delectorum | reverse complement strand
TTTTTTTTTTTTTTTTCTTTTTTTGGTTTTTCGAGACAGAGTTTCTCTGTGTAGCCCCTGCTGTTCTGGAACTCACTCTGTAGACCAGGCTGGCCTTGAACTCAGAAATCCACCTGCCTCTGCCTCCTAAGTGCTGGGATTAAAGGTGTGTGCCACCACTACCCAGCTATTTGATATTGCTGGTTTTACAGGTAGATCTATTCCCAATTTTCTGAGGAAGTTCCAGATTGATTTCCAGAGTGGTTGTACCACTCTTTCTCCATATCCTTGCCAACATGTGCTGTGGCCTGGGTTTTTTTTTTTTTTAAAGATTTATTTATTTTATGTATATGAGTACACTGTAGCTGTACAGATGGTTGTAAGACATCATGTGTGTGGCTGCTGGGAATTGAACTCAGGACCTGCCAGTCCCGCTCACTCCGGCCCCACTTGCTCTTGCGCAGTTCCACTGTAGCTCTCTTCAGACGCACCAGAAGAGGGCGCCAGATCTCATTACGGGTGGTTGTGCGCCACCATCATGTAGTTGCTGGGATCCGAACTCAGGACCTTTGGAAGAGCAGTCAGTGCTCTTACCCGCTGAGCCATCTCGCCAGCCCCCCCTCCCCGCCCCTCCCCCCCTCCCCGCTGAGGTTTTGATCTTAGTCATTCTGATTCATATAAGATAGAATCTCAGGGTCATTTTAACTTGCATTTCTCTAAGCAATAAAGACTTTGAACATGCCATTCGAGATTCCTCTGTCATGAATTTTTGGTTTAGTTCTATAACCCATTTTTTGATTGGGTTGTTTAGTTTTTTGGTAGTTAGCTTCTTGAGTTCTTTATATATTTTGGATATTAGCCCTCTATCGGAAATGGGGTTAGTGAAGATTTCTTCCCAATCTGTAGAATGTTGATTTGTCTTATTGACTATGTCATTTGCCTTATAGAAGCTTTCCAGTTTCATGAGGTCCCACTTATCCATTCTTGATCCTAGAGTGTGAGCCACTGGAGTTCTCTTTAGGAAATGTCCCCCTGTGCCAAATGAGTTCAAGGCTCTTTCCCACTTTCTCTACTAGTAGATGCACTGTAGCAGGTTTTATGTTGAGGCCCTTGATCCACTTGGACTTCAGCTTTGTGCAAGGTAGTAAATATAGGTCTATTTTCATTTTTCTATATACAGACAGCCAGTTAGACCAATACCATTTGTTGAAGTTGCTTTCTTTTTTCCATTTTATAAGTTTGGCTTCTTTGTCAAAGATTGTAGTGACCCCCGAATTACTAATGTTAGCTCTCTGCGGTTAATAGCTTACCTAAGAAACTCTAGTGTTGTGTATAGACAATTTGTCCCTCAGAACCTTCCCATTTTTCCCTCCTGCCCAAGGCGAGTGCTCGGGCAGCTGGTCTCTGTTAGCTCAGGGCTCCCTCCCACACCCCCACACCCCCGGGCAGCTTGGAGAGAACTCAGGATAGTGTTAGAATGGCACTACCCATAAACCATCGTTAATGAAAACATCTCATAGAGCCCAATGCTAACAAGAGACATCCTCCCAGTCTCTGTGTTGCCAGCACCTACTGGCACTCTCCAATAAGCTACTGAACTCTCCAGGTGCCTGTCCTTGAGGCCTCAAAGAAATCAGAACAGCCCCCCCCATCCCTGTTTAAATAATAGAAAAAGATAATCAGAGGTCATAGACAGTTATGGCCGGCCATAAAATTAGTTTCTGATAACCCCCAAACAGACACCAATTAATCCCCCACCAGCTTCAGTTCCACCCTAACAAATGGTTATAGCATTTCACTCCCCTCACTCTGAAGCATCCTAAGAATTCCCAATTTTGTATATAAACTCATGTTTTTTTCTGGGCTGGTTTGTCACATGCGATCACTTGCTCTTAGTGAGTGTAAAGCTTGTAATTCGAGTCTGGACTCTAATAAAAGCCTCTTTTGTAAGTTACAGCGGATTTTGCAATTCTCGGGCTCCTTTAGGTTTTTCAAAGGACTCTGGGCACAACGAGATCAAGTGCCCTCAAATGTGTGGTTTTATTTCTGGATCTTCAATTCTATTCCATGGATTAATGTGTCTGTCTCTGTACCAATACCATTCAGTTTTTATCACTATTGCTCTGTAGTAAAGTTTGAGGTCAGGGATGGGGATTCCCCTAGCCACTCTTTTATTGTTAAGTATTGTTTTCAATATTCTGGGTATTTTGCCTTTCTAGATGAGTTTGAGAATTGCTCTTTCCATGTCTTTGAAGAATTGTGTTGGTATTTTGATGGGGATTGCATTGAACTGGAGATTGCCTTTGGTAGGATGGCCATTTTTATTATGTTAATTCTGCCAATCCATGAGCATGGGAGATCTCTCCATTTTCTGACATCATCTTTGACTTCTTTCTTGAGAGACTTGAAGTTGTTGTACAGATTTTCACTTGTTTGGTTAGAGTTAACCCAAGATATTTTCTATTATTTGTGGCTATTGTGAAGGGAGTTGCTTCCCTAATTTCATTCTCAGTCTTTTTATCACTAGTATGAAAGAAGGCTACTGATTTATTTGAGATAATTTTATATCAGGCCACTTTGCTGAAGTTGTTTATCAGCTCAAGAAGTTCTTGGGTAGGATTTTTTGGGGGTGCTTATGTTTAATACCATATAATCTGCAAATAGTGATACCTTTATTTCTTCTTTGCCAATCTGTATCCCCTTGATCTCTTTTTATTGTCTTATTGTTCTAGCTAGCACTTCAAGTACTATATTGAATAGATATGGTGAGAGTAGGCATCCTTGTCTTGTCCCTGTTTTTAGTGGGATTCCTTCAAGTACCTCTCCATTTAATTTGATATTGGCTATTGGTTTGCTGTTTTTTACTTTTATTATGCTTAGGTGTGTGTCTTGAATTCCTGATTTTTCCAATACTTTTAACATGAAGGGGTGTTGTGTCTTGTCAATTGCTTTTTCTGAGTCTAAGGAGATAATAATGTAATTTTTTTCCTTGACTTTGTTTATATAGTGGATTACGTTAATGGATTTTCATATGAATGATGGTTTTGATGTGTTCTTGGAATCGTTTTGCAAGAGTTTTATTGAGTATTTTTGCATCAATATTCATAAGCCAGATTAGTTTGAAATACTCTTTTTGGTTGGGTCCTTGTGTGGTTTAGGTATCAGAGTAATTATGGCTTTATAGAATTAATTAGTTGGTGTTCCTTCTGTTTCTATTTTGTGGAATAGATTGCGGAATATTGGTATCAGGTCTTCTTTGAAGGTTTGGTAGAATTCTGCACTAAATCCATCTGGCTGTGTGTTTTTTTTTTTTTTTTTTTTTTTTTGGTTGGGAGGTTTTTAGTGACTTCTATTTCCTTACAGGAGATGGGCCTGTTTAGATAGTTTACCTGCTCTTGATTTAGCTTTGGTATGTAGTATTTGTCTAGGAAACTGTCCATTTCATCTAGATTTTCCAGTTTTGTTGAATATAGGCTTTTGTAGTAGGATCTGATAAATTTTTGAATTTTTTCCATTTCTGTTGTCAAGTCTCTATTTTCATCTCTGTTTTGTTTATTAGGATACTGCCTCTGGGCCCTTTAATTTGTTTTGCTATGGGTTTATCTATGTTGTTGATTCTCTCAAAACAAAACAAAACAAAACAGCTTTTGGCTTTTTGATTCTTTCTATTGTTTTCTTTGTTTCTATTTAGTTGATTTCAGCCCTGAATTTGACTATTTTCTGCCTTCTAGTCCTCTTGAGTGGGTTTGTTTATTTTTGTTCTAGAGCTCTCAGAGTTGCTAGTGTAAGATCTCTCCAGTTTCTTTACCAGGGCTCTTAGTGCTATGAATTTTCCTCTTATTGTCACTTTCATTGTGTCTGGTAAGTTTGGGTATGCTATGTCAACATTTTCATTAAATTCTAGGAAGTCTTTAATCTCTTTCTTTATTTCTTCCCTGACCAAGTTATCATTGAGTAGAGAATTGTTTAGTTTTCATGTGTATGTGGGATTTCTGTTGTTTTTGCTGTTATTGAAGACCAACCTTAGGCCATGGTGATCTAATAGGACGCATGGAATTATGTCTATTTTTTTGTATACATTGAGGGTTCTTTTGTGACCAATTATATAGTCAATTTTGGAGAAGGTATCTTGAGTTGCTGAGAAGAAGGTGTATTCTTTTGTTTTATAGTGAAATGTTCTGTAGGTATCTGTTAAATCCATTAGGTTCATAACCTCTATTAGTTTCACTGTGTCTCTGTTTAGTTTCTGTTTCAATGACCTGTCCTTTGATGGGAGTGGGGTGTTGAAGTCTCCCACTATTATTGTGTGAGGTTCAATGTGTGTTTTGAGTGTTACTAAAGTTTGTTTTATAAATGTGGGTGCCCTTACATTTGGGGCATAGATGAGAATAGTCAGAATTGTGACTTTCTCTTGGTGGATTTTCCTTTTGATGTGTATAAAGTGTCCTTCCTCATCATGCTTGATAATTTTTGGTTGAAATTCTATTTTATTTGATATTAGGATGGCAACTCCTCCTTATTTCATGGGAACATTTGCTTGAAAGACCTTTTTCCATCCTTTTACTCTGAGATAGTGTCTGTCTTTGTTATTGAAGTGTGTTTCTCTTATGCAGGAAAACGCTGGATCTTTTTTGTGTTTCCAATCTGTTAGCTTGTTTCTTTTTATGGGTGAGTTGAGCCCATTAATATTGAGAAATATTAAAGACAGATGACTGTTGTTTCCTGAGATGTTTGTTTTTCTAAGCGCCTTTATGTGCTTGTGGTTCTCTCCTTTTGGCTTTGTTGTGTGATGTGCAATGTCTTGTCTTTTGAGGGGGGTTGGTACATTCCTTGTGTTGGAGTTTTCCTTCTAGGATCCTCTGTAGGGCTGGATTGGTAGAGAGATAATGTTTGAATTTGGTTTTGTCCTGGAATATTTTGTTTTCTCCATTTATGGAGATTAAGAGTTTTGCTGGATATAGTAATCTGGGCTGGCATTTTTGTTCTCTTAGAATCTGCATGACCTCTGAGTATGCTCTTCTGGCTTTCATAGTCCCAGTTGAGAAGTCTGGTGTAATTCTGGTAGCTCTACCTTTGTATGCTACTTGGCCCTTTTCCCTTGCTGCTTTTACTATTCTTTATTTGTTCTGCATGTTTAGTGTTTTAATTATTATGTGATGAGAGGATTTTCTTTTCTGGTCCCATTTATTTGGTGTTCTATAGGCTTCTTGTGCATCTCTGTTTTAAGGTTGGGGAAGCTTTCTTCTGTGATTTTGTGGAAGACATTTTCAGGTCCTTTGAGCTAGGAATCTTCGTTCTCCTCTATTTCAATTATTCTCAGATTTAGTCTTCTCATCGTGTCCTGAATTTCCTGGATGCTTTGGGTTAGGAGCTTTCTGCAGTTTTCATTTTCTTTGACTATTGTGTCAATCTCTTCTAAGGTATTTTTTACACCTGAAATTCTCTTTTCTATCTTTTGTATTCTGTTTGTGATACTTACCTGTAATTCCTGACCTCTCTCCTAGGTTTTTCACTTCAAGATTTTTCTCCATTTGTGTTTTCTTTATTGTTTCTATTTCTATTTTTAGGTCTCGGACTGCTTTATTCAATTCCTTCACCTATTTGATTGTGTTATCCTGTATTTCTTTCAGTGAGTTTATTTATATCCTCCTTAAAGAACTCTATTATCTTCATGAGATAGGATTTTATGTCAGGTTCCTGATTTTCAGGTGTGCTGATATATTCAGGGCTTGCTGTGGTGGGATAACTGAGTTCTGATGATGCCCATGTATACTGGCTTTTGTTGCCTAAGGTTTTGCATTTGCATCTTACCATCTGGTTGTTCCTGGTTTTGCTGGTCTGGGTAACTCCAATTGGAGCCTGCTTCTTTTGTCCCTGGGTTGCTTTAGGTCTCCTGGTAGGCCTGTGGCCTTGGCTGTGGCAGATCACCTTTGGGGCCTTCCAACTGGTGGCTCTTCAGAGCAGAATTCCAGGGAGTCTTTCAGTCTGTTCAGTCAGTTGCCCTGCATGTCACAGAATACCCAGAAAGTGTTCAGACTGTGGTATTGCCAAGTTGCCCTATGTACAGAGGAGTTCCTGGGATGCCTTCAAGCTGTGGCTTCTTCAAGGGAGCAGGCAAGCTGAAGGTCAGTTGCTCTGTTGCTGTGTGTGTATCAGATCTCCTGAGATGCCAGTTGCCCTGTATGTAGCAGATCTCCTTGGATGTTTCAGGCTGTGTCAGTTGTCCTGGATGCAAAGAATCTCCTGAGATGCCTCATGCTGACATGTCAGTTACCCTGAGTGCAGTGGATCTTCAGGACTGGCTCAGGATATGGTGTCTCCAGGGGTGCAGACTAGCTATCAGTCTGCCCTAGCAGAAAGGCAGCAAAACTTTTCTTTTTGAAACAATCATCAAAGACTTTACCCTAATAAGTTTTGAGTTACGTTTAAGTATAAAGAAACACAAAAAGAAATCCATGTTTGACAGGTAATTTCTTTTAGAAAGGAAGAAAAAAATGGCTGCTGAAGAGTCACTAACATTGAAGTTAAAAGTCAGTACATAAGTACATTATCTTGTCAGTTAGATCCTACAAATGCAAATAAGACTTAAGTTCATGGTTACCAAATATTCAAATATGTGAGCCTTTTGGAGGCCATTCTTTTTTTTTTAAGTAGGCATTTTATTTTTTTTATTAGATATTTTCTTTATTTACATGTAAATTTCTCCTTTCCCAGTTTCCCCTCCAACAAACAAACAAACAAACAAACAAAAACAACAAGAACAAACCCCTGTTGCCTCCCCCCTCCCCATGTCTGCCACCCCACCATCTCCCACTTATTGGCCCTGGCATTCCCCTACACTGGGGCACAAAACCTTCACAAGGCTGAGGTCCATTCCTCCTATTGATGATCACATTTGGAATCCTCTACTATACAGATGCTGCCAAAACAATAAGACCCACCATGTATAGCCCTTGGTTGGTAGTTGGGTCCCTGGGAGCTCTGAGGGTACTAGTTAGTTCATATTGTTGTTCGTCCTAAGGGGCTGCAAATCCTTCAGCTCCATAAATCCTTTCTCTAACTCCTTCTTTGGGGACTGTGTACTCAGTTCAATGAATGGCTGTAAGTGGAGGCCATTCTTAATCAAGCCATGACATTACACTCATTGTCCTCCATAAGTTTGTTGCTATATCATAATGTAAAATGCATTAAGTCCAGCTTCAGAAGTATCCCTACTCTCTCAGTCTCAATATTGCTTAAAAATCCAAAGTTTCTTCTGAGATTCAGGCAAGCTCTTAACTATAGGCCCCAGTAGGATCAAAATGCAAATTATATACTTCCAACTTGCAGTGGAACAAAATACACAATATTATTCTAAAAAGGAAGAATTGGGACATACTGGACTAAAGAAAAATTAAAAACCAAAATGTCAAACTCTGAGTCTTGTACCCTGTGTCTTAAGTAACACTTCACTTAAGGGCTTAAGTAACTAACATTCACTTTCAAGTTTGTTTTCTACAACAAAATTCTCTCTTCTGGGCTGGTCACACTCTCCAGAGCAGTACTCCTTGGTCACAGTTCTAGCACCTTTAATATCTGGGGTCTTCCACACAATTAAAGGTCCATGTTCGAATCTTCACTCAATGGCTTCTCAGGGCCTATACCCAGGGTCTGCCCTGGCACACATTACCTGGTCTAACTGGCTCTCCTAAACTGCAGAGGAATGTTCCATTACACCTTCATTCATGAATTCTCCAGACCTCTAAAGCAAGAACCATAAAGACAACACTGACAATTTTCCTGCTCACTTGGGATGGAGATTGCCTCTCTCTCTCTCTCTCTCTCTCTCTCTCTCTCTCTGACTTGAATGAGTGAATTTGTTCTCAGCCCACAGAGAATAGGTTACATTCATTTAAGAAATGATGAATGTATTAAGATTGCCTATCCATAAAGTCATTCACCAACTGTTTCAATGAACAATGGTTCTGCTTGGAGGGTGGCACAGACATTAGGTGAGGGTAAGAATCTGGTTCACTGGCTGTGATAATTTGGAAAAACATTCATCTCAGAGAAAGAGTAACATATAAAGTTCTCTTCTTCAAACTTGATACAATAGTTATAAATGTCAACCAAAGCATTCAGTCTCACTCTTTGTTGTTCTCTTACAAGCCACTTCCCGGTTTAATTGTCTATGTTTCTTTTGGCTGTATAAATACTTTTGAAATATATAAGCTGTTCTGAAAACCATAGTATAGTGTAAAAACATGAAATCAACACTACTACTAATAGAGAGACTGAGATAGGAGAAGCCTGATTTCAAGACCATTATGTGTACACAGCAAGACCCTGTCACATACAAACAAGCTAAAATGTATATGGATTGTACAATATTGGACCTATTTCCAACCAGCCATGTAAGAATTCAGGTGAATATCCACTAGCAGGAGAAGATTTAGGAATCTCAGAAGTACTGGAAGTGAGCATTTGCTAGGAGGGAAAGGTTTAGGAGTTTAGGAGTGCCCAGCCTTTGAGCTAGTCATAGCATATCATAAATTAACTGAAATGTGGGGTGGGTTTTGGTTGGGGCCTGGTGGTGGGAGTGCAACCTGCTGGGAGCCAACGTGGTGTAGTTAAACTTGCTGCTACAGTAGAGACTTTTTTAGACAATTTAAATTCAGAAGTTGGAAGCTTAGTTGGCTGGGGTCTGTTCTTGAGGACACATCTCTCTTTATTACATTGCAGATAAGGCTTCTACTTAATCTCGTTATCTCTTTTAACACAAGCCTTGGTCACATTAAATTTTATGGTGCTTCCTTTCTTTTCACAGTGCAATTGTTGTATTCGTGTGGCTCCCCTTGCTGTTTTCCATTTTAGAGTTGCATAAGAGTGACAATGACTAGTGATCATGCCACAGAATTAATACAAGACTGTCTTTACATCTCTGCCACCAAGGAAATTAGTTCACTACTTTTCATCTTAACCTTAGGAGAATTCTTAGGATGAGGGAGGAAAACATCCGCATTCTTTCCAAACCATCACAAGAATGGTTTCTACCCAAGCTGCTAACATCATTCCTTTTAAGGAAGACATCTCAATGTGGACACACTCCTCTCAGCATTATTGACTTCTAAACATCTACTAAAAATGGCTCATTATGTTTGTGTATAATTTTCAACTTCTTTTCTAGCCCAATAGCTCTACTCTTCCACATTTGTCTAAGGACAATAAAGTTGAGTCTGCCATAGCAATAGCCCACTACCTAGCACCAACTTCTGTCTTAGTTACTTAAGAAGAAAACTTATAAAAGGAAGCATTTAATTGGGCTTATGCTTTCATAGGAGTAGAGACCATGATGGCAGATCAAGGGCATGGTGGAAGGGACAGCAGAGAGCTCACATCATAATTCACAGTCAGGAGGAGAATAGCACACATCTTTTGAAATTTCCTGCCTGCCTCTTGTGACACATCTCCTCCAACAAGGCCACACCTACTAATCCTTCCCAACTAGTTCCAAGTATGGAAATACATCACTCTATAGGAGGCCTGTTATTATTCAAATCACCACAATTAAAGGATTACTTAGATCATGATTTAGGAAATTTTAGTCTACAGTAAGTCCGATCCTTTACTGTATTGTGAGGTAAGTCTCAGCATCCAGCAGGGAGGCTATGATGGAGCAAATCAGCTCTTCTAATGGCAGACAGGCAGAGAGTAAGAAAGCTAAGAAAAACATGTCCTTTAAAAGCCCTGCTTCTCTAACACTGGTGATAAACTCCTTACTATTAGAACTACCAGCACCAGCCCACAACCAGTCCTTCAGCAAAGGAGATTGTAAGGAACACAATATATTCAAGGCATGACATCCATTTTCAAGATTGTTCTGGAGTCACCAGTTTTCAGAAAAGCAACAGTGAGTGCATTTTATTTGACAGTTTGATGTCTTCATTTATAGTTTTAACTGCGAAGGATAGCTTGTCCACAGCTTGCCAACATTTCTTTGTACACTTAGGAAAAAAGGCAGGGAAAGACCTATTTAAAGATTTTTTATATGGAGCATCTCAAAAGGGTGCAACTGAGGAGATAGTGTAGAAGTAGGGTGTTTGCCTAGCATGTGAAAGGCCTTACGCTCCACCCCTCAGTCAAGACTGTACAAGGAACCAGGAAGAAATCAGTGTGGAAGGGATATATAGCTGTGCTACCATGACAGTTATAGAGATTATCTAACAGGTACCAAGTCCAGGCCTGTAGAAAATGGTTTAGGGTAAGAGTGGACTAATAATAATTAAATGGAGCAGTCTGGAATGCAGGCTGCTGCTTATATGAGCAGTCAAAACAGTCAAACACTCTCTAGGAAGTCAGAGAAGAGAGTTTCAAATATAGAAGGAATAGCAAGATAATTAATAGCAACATTTTACAGAGAGGTCAAGCTGACTGAGGGTTGAGAAGTGACCAAAACAGTGTAAATGATCCTTTAAATGGCTTTTGTAGTGATATTTTATGGGAAGTGATAAGGTCTTAAAGTGACCTTTTAAGGAAATGAGATTATAAGAAGGTGAGATTTGCATGTAATGAGCATTCTTCTGAAAAATAGTTAAGCAAGTAAAAGAAATGGGAGGAAATATTATTACTGTGGGATACAAACAAATTTATAGCAGATGCTGCTGAATATATAGAAGATTCAAGAAAACATGCATAACTGACAAAATCCGATTCAGGTATATGGGAAGCTGCAGCATCCACACCTGAGTTAAAAAGGGGTATAGAGTCATTCTAGGAAGGAGGAGCTGGAAACATGAGCATGTTTGAAAGAGAAGTATTGATACAGTCTAGGTTGATTGATTGTCATGCTCTTTATGGGATTTATGATAGAATACATTTTTATGAAGGTATGGGTAGTCTACAAAAAGTATGGAAAGATCTGGAAAGATGGCTCAGCAGATAAGTGGCCCACATTTCAGATCCCAGCATTCATACTGTCTAGATTACAACTGCCTATAAGTCCAAATATAAGGATATGATACTTTCTTTTGCCCACTGTAGGAACTGTACTAATGCATACACATTTACTCACATGCATATACAAATTTTAATACAAATCTTGAAAAAGTAAGAACATAATTTTTTGAAAAATATCACTGTAGATAAAAGTTATTTGAGCTAGTAATAAGGCATATACATTTATATATAATGTACCAGTCATCAAATAAACTAGGTTTGGGCACATCATTCTTCCCTAATTGCCTCATTCAGAAAATCAAGTGGATCCTGAGATTTGCCTAAGTTTTATTTATTCAATCACTTAATGTTTACATGGCCTCATTAGACAAACATAGTCTTTATTTGGGGAAAATCTGAACCAAGTCAGGACTGGATGCACAAAAGTTAAAACTTTTCTATTTTAGGGAGTTGTTCAATTGCATATAACAAGAAATTAAAGCAGACTATTAACTTGGAGACGTGGGTAGTAATTAATTTTTCTATACAAACTCCATTATCTACTTCCAGTAGTATCTGTCTCAGGATACACTGTATATAAGCATGGTCCAGAGGTTAATGGAGTCAGCTCACTATAAAGTGTTCTGACACAGTGCCTTCAACCCACGGGAGTATCCAACTGGGTCATAGAGCTGGGGAAAGAGAATGAAAGAGATAAGAAACACGAAGAATGAGAGCAAGACAGTTGTTTGATCAATCTCTGAAAAACTTTACTCTGGGGTGGCAATATAAGCATAAACAAAGGAAGCTTCAAGGGATGGGAGAAGAGTCCAGAGGCTTCCCGACAGTCAGGTGGCAATCTTCAGTTCCTGGAACCAGTGATCAGAATGTCCTCTCTACCCACTAATGTTTTCTCTGTTTAACCACACATATTCTTATTTATGTAAGCTAGTAATTTTCCACAAGGCCATGGTTGAGGCCATTGCTCCTGACATCTGCTTTTTTATTATTTTAATTAAGTCTCTAAGAAACCAATGTGATCATATAGTTATCTCATCCTTGGATGAATGGGCATTAACCAGCAGGGGGAGCATTGACCTGATTCCTCCCCTGGGTCAGATTACCATCATGTCCCACAGTCATGGCTCTTGGTATCTTTTCGGGAGGGGAGGCAGAGCATTCTTTTAGAAAATGTTTTAAAAAACAGACACCAACCTCCTTGCAAACCAGGTTTGTCTCACAGGGAATTCAGAGACAGCCCGTGTGGGACCTTCCCCTGCAGTGCTTAGCCCCACAGTCCACAGTGGTGCCTATACTGGATTCATGTTATCTAGAACCAGTACGCACAGGTCTGAATCCTATGCAGCTCCTGAAGGAGAATTATCAACTCAGGTTCAGCAAGGCCTCTATCAGCCAAATCAAGTCTATGATAATGAATTTGCAAGGGTCTTGATGCCATGGAATCAATCTGCTATTTGTAAAACCAGTAATTTTGTTAAAAATGAAAGGCCCCAAGGTTACTAATAATAAAATGCTTATTAAATGTCCAAGGAGGGACATCAAGAGGGTGAACATGGAGGATTTCCACCAATTGTCTGCCATGGCTGAAAACTGTTTTCTTCGAAGCTCCAAGTTAAGTTTGTGTAACTGTTGAACCAGAGTCCCCACTAGACCAGACTCATTTTTATAAAAACAGCATTCTTCTTTCAGAAATAAATAGGTGCCACCTTTCTCAGTGGTCAGTAAATCAAATGCTCCTCGATTCTGTAAGGCAACTTGGATGAGGGAAGTTATTTGTCTTGGTAAAGAAGCTAATGATTCAGCAGAGGCTTCCACCACCAATGCAAATTGTTGGGATAATTTGGCTACCACTTCTTTGAGAAGAGAATGGGCTAAAGCTCCTACGGCCAAACCAGCATTATTCCTTAGTTACACACTAGCATAAATGGAATGTCCACATCATAAAATGTCCAGAAAGAAGTGTCCTCATTATGAAAAGTCCAGAAAGCCCCCTCTCGTAATGGGAGTAAGATAGTGGAAGAAACAAAAGAGTGTTAGTTAATAGATGGTAGCCCAGTGACAAGATGGAGACTGAGATGCCAGGGACTTTTAAGCCCCAACAGGTCCCTCTTTTTTGTATATAGAAACAAGGCATACTTAGGGTGGCAATGTCTAAATCAGCTTGGCACTAGAGACTCCAAGGGGACTGTGTCTGTCTTAGGTCAGAGAGGTTGCAAGGACAGTCAAATTTAAGCAATTGTACGTCCTGAGCTATATATATTGGCTATCAGTATATAAATTAAAAGTTTGATTTTAGCTCTTTAAAAGTAGTGACTACAGCATGTAGTTCAATTATTTGTGCTGAAGTAGAGTGAACACACGAGAATAAACATATGATCCAATCACATATACTTTTCTCCCATAGAAGGGCTGTAGATGTATTCTTTATGGAATGCATACATATAAAAGCATGCATAGAAGCAAATTTAAACAACTTGTCTTTGGGATAATGATTATCAATTTTGCCTAAAAAGTTTATTGTGCAATAGGCCAAATATCAATCAATATTCCGCAATAACCAATTTAATTGCTGTTTGAAACAAACAAAAAAAAAAATAGATGTCTCCTTAGGTTGTTAAGACATTCTTTTCAAAATACTTTCATGATTCTATCCAATAATTGTTTATTAACACCACAACAACTTCATAATAGGATGTTAAAACTTTACTTGGAGATAAAGATGAATCCACGTTAATGTTCTCTATTGTCAAAAAATTGTTGTGGGCACATTAAGTAACAATAACTAACATTTGACTACAGTTGATTATAATTGATAACAATTGATTAAAGAAGCTTTCTCTACTATCTGCAAAGCTGTTTGTCTCTCACCAGGTAATTTGAATCTCCCTTGACAACATCCAAGAAAGGCTTAAGTCCTGTGGTGAGGTTAAGGTGAGGTCTTAGCCAATTAACATTTCCTAGAAGCTTTTGAAAAATAATTTGAAATAAGCAAATCATCTTTTCTTTCTTGAAGTTTCTGTATCACAACCCTTTCTAGGATATTGTTGAGGCCCCGAATATTGAAAAGGATATTGTCTTTGAGACTTTTCTGGAGCAAAAATTACTCCAAAATTTTTAAAGTTTATTGTTGTGTAAGAGCAAAGGTAGTAAAATTTCCCTTCAGAAGAATTAGCTAATAATATAATACTGTTCAAATAATAAACAACATACACTGAAAAATTCAAAGTCCTAGCTTCTTGTATTGAAGGAGAGACTCTTTTTAAAAACATAGTGTAAGGCTATTAGCCATGCCTAAAGGCAAAACTTTCCAAGGATTACAAACTCACTAGAATCAAAACCTTTACAATTACCAGGATGCAGAGGAAAAAAAAAAACCTTCCAAATACACAATAATTCTATATGGAGAAGGCAGGCCAAATTGTAATGCCTCTAAAAATTCCATAACCTCATTGACCTTTTATAAATCTAATAGTTAAGCTTACTTTGAACAATATGGCAGATCTGTGGTAATGCTGTTTTGTCTTAAAAACAATTCCCCAGAGGCAAGAAGAGGCGAGGCCACAAAAACTTCTCTAGGCAGGGTTTGTAAAACAAAAGAAATGCCACACATACCTCACTAAGGCTACTCTGAGCTTTGCATTAACTCAAATGTAAAATATTTTTTAATATGAGTATAAAGCCTGGATCCTGGCCCAAAGATTACACCTCCTGTAGTGAGGACAGATTCCAGGGGAGCAATTCTACTGTCTGTCTATGTCTCTAATTTTTGGGCAGTCTTTCCTAAGATGATTTATACTTAAAGCATTTCTTATCACCCCAGCATTGTGAATGCATTGTTTATACTTACTGTAGTCCCCTGCAAGACAGCAAACATAGCTAGACTCTGATTGTATGAGAGTCTAATTTCTACACACAGATGAATATATTCAAATAAGTATGCCTTTGCTCTGTATGGCCAGATAAATGTAGAGAGCTGCATCAGCCTTCTCATAAGACAATTGTGTAATAAAAGGAAACCCTTCTTGAGGGTCTCTGAAAATTCTACTAGTGTTTAGTAGTACAAACTCCTTGAAACAATTTATCAGGAGCCTGTTTGATACCAAATAAATTCTCACTGAGATCTCCTGTCCAACTTTGGGAGGTTGAAAATTGCTTTTACTACTGTATCCAATAAAGCTTGTTTTTAAAAGAAGGCAGCAGGCCCATATTGGCCACAGATGTTTTTAACTATTATTTCTCTTGCAATCATCCTAATTACAAAATATGGGTGAGTTAAGAATCCCGAGCTTGCCTTCAAACAGCAAACTGCAGCCCATGGAACACTGGCAATTTTAACCATACCTTTTAAGTTTCTTTTGGAATATTAAGGCATAACCATAACTTTTGGAAAGCAAAACCCAATTTTAAATAATCTATTCTCTTTAAAGGCAATACCAAAAAGCATTACTGTCACATTACAAAGTTTGGCTGCCAATTTTTGTGCATGATGGTGCAGCTTTTAATACCTCATTGTAAAGAACATATAGCCTCAAAGTTCTTCCATCATTTTGTAATACTCATGGCTAGCCTTTTGCCCATAAGCCTGTCTTTATCTATATCAGCTATAGTCTTCATGTGGATACTAGGTATTTTGTGATTCTCTCTCTATGATAGGTTCCACATGCTGAGGTGCTGTTAATGGGATGTCAATTTTAACTTCCTTGTATTTAGTCTTATTCTTAACTATGCAATTAGTATCCTGCCAACCTCTTTCAACCGAGTCAGAGGTCTCCTCGTCCTCCAATTTATCTTTTTCATACCCTTGATGAGTATTTTTCAATCTGCTCATGGTGTTAACTGATAGGCTATGTGGTACAGTGCCTTTATTGTTTTCTTTTTAAAGTACCAAGTGATATTACTTTTTGTGGGTTTTTCAATAATTCATTAAATAATTTATCAGCCCATCTCCCTAGTCTTTTTGCCAGCCACTCTCTCATTAGGCTTGGAAACCTTTACCATCACCCTTGGCTCTTTGGCTTTTTAGGGTGTGAGTTTCAGCTGCCCTGGCTCCTTTACTGTGCTCTGCTGGCACATCCTCATTCCCTTTTGGGTCAGAGTTCACTTTGTGGCATCGCAAGGAAAGCCAGTGCCTACTGAAGTTTAGAGCTTCCCCTCTTGGCCTTTCAGTGTACTCTGTGCTTCTGTCTGTTCTTTCCCATCTCCTTTCAGATCAGAGGTGACTTCGAGGCATCAATTTTGACTTTGAGGCCAGAGGTTCTTAGACTAGGAGCATATGCAAATATTTATTGCCTGGTAAATAGCCCATAATTTAAGGTACAGCTGCTATATGATGTTAAGCAGCTACTAAATGGCTGCTCTGAATTCTACCACCCCCTAGGTAAATGGCCTGCAACATAAACCGCAGCTTCTAGATGGTGCTAAGCAGCCGCTAAACTCCAGCTGGAGTCTGTCTGTGAGCTACGCCATCTGTTGAGATTCAGGCCATAAAGTGTGGCAGAAACAAATTCCTCAAAACTGAGTAGAAAGTTTCTAGTACGTTTATTTATTCATATACGGCAAAAAGCAACTAAATGGTAAAATGGGCCCTCATTTATTCATTCACATACTCTCCTACTAATCTTTCCAGTCTCGAAGACATATCCCTAACTCCCTGGCAGAGGCACGCAGGCAAGGTATGACTTGATGCTAACTGCTCCACTGAGCTGAGCTACAGTGAGCTGGCTCCTACCATTCAAGCAGTGAGTGTCCACGTCTTCGTAGGGTCCACACAGACCACCTCTCCACCTGAAGTATCTCCACCAGGCTCACGGGGATGAGCAAATCTGCCATGCCAGACTGGAGTTTCCAAGCTAAACTCAGCCAATTACAGCTAGGGCGCTCCACACATCATTTCTTGCAGCTCTCCATCACCCCCCCCACACACACACACACACACATGCACTCTCTCTCTATGGCCTGGTTATCCAGTTATCTAGGGCTGCGGGCAGATCCAAGGCATTGCCAGGCCACAGGCTCCCAGGCAGTGGGTTTGTGTTCTTTATCATACTTGTTCATTCTCTAAGGCTTGGTTTTTATTATTTTTTTTTTAATTAGGTGTTTTCTTTATTTACATGTACATTTTCCCTTTCCCATCTTCCCCTCCAAAACAAACAAACAAACAAACAAACAAAAGCAAGAACAAACCCCTTTTGCCTCCCCCTTCCCCATGCCTGCCACCCCACCCTCTCCCACTTATTGGCCCTAGCATTCCCAACAGTAGCCTTGGAAAGCTCAGCCATGGTGGGCCCCAGTTTGGCAAATTGCACAGGTTTTGGAAAAATGCCGTCCTTATACTCATTTAAGAGACACTTTTAAATCTTATCCCTTATAAGTCTAGTTTCTAGGATAAGAATTACATAAATTATTATCCCAATTTAGAAGTATCTTTAGACACCTGGTTTCCTGGGCTGGTTTATGCCATGTGTTGTTGTTTAAAATGACTCCAACCTTGGGTTACCAGTTTTAAGCTAACTTTTTATTACCAATGTTATACCTTTTAACCATACTCAATAACTTATAACAATAATCTATAACCAAGACATGTAGAGCATATTTATACCTTTAAGACTAGTCAGAAACCAAATGAAGCAGCTACATGAATCTTATAAATTTAGACCAATCAAAGAATTTTTACCTTTTTTAGCTTTAATTTCAAGAGGAAAAGTACTTGTTATTTGCTGAACCTAATAATCACAATTGCAAAGATTTTCCTAGGAGAAAACAACTATAAGCTTATTTGCTTTAGAACTTAAACTACTGACCCCTCTTAAAAACAGCTTTACAGCAGGGCCTCTCCTGCTGTGTTTGACTCCTGGCTAAGGTTGAGGGGCAACTTAAATCAGCCTCCGCTGTGCAAACTGAGACTGAATCAAGAGATGGAGAGCCAGCAGATAAAAGTTTTAACCATTGTTTTCTTTTCAACATGAAACACAGAACAACAGTCATTCAAACAACAAAACAAAAACAGACACAAACTGACACGTGGACAGATTGGTGCACCAAGGACAGACAACACAGAGAGGGTAGAGAACTTGTTGTAACCAGAACTAAGGATGTCTCCTGTGTGGGCCAGAGAGGAAGCAGAGCATCTCCCGATTTCCTTCTGTCTCCAGGAGAGCTCTGAAATCCATTTTCCTTCTCTTTTGCTAAAACGTCCCTGTTAGGGGACAACTCCATTTCTGAAACCTATTCTGTCTCTCTTGAATTACTTCTTGAATATCTTGCCAATGTTTACAAACTTTCAAAGTTTCATTAACAAGATTCCAATAAAAAAAAAAAAGGCTTGCACACATCCTCAATAAAGTCAAAAAATTTTTAAGATCTCTTTTCTTAACCCATGTTCCTCCTGTCTTGAGGGATTCCTTGAGACCCTTAAAAACAATTCATGTTTACTTAATGCTTGTCCCATAGCCTAGCCACTCTTTTTACCTTTCTCAGATCAATCTCACAAGTGGGTGCCGCTGTAACAATCCTGTGTGGATCTTCACTCATGTCCTGACAAAGTAAAGCGGTGATCCTGGGAGGCGGATGTCCTTTCAGAGAGTGGTGGTCTCTCAGACTCCAGACCCAAAGGCCACGTTGGGCGCCGCCATTTGCACCCAACCCACAGGGGAATTCAACAGGGTCCTAGGGTAGGGGAGAGAGAGTGAAAGAGACAAGAGACACGAAGAATGAGAGCAAGACAGTTGTGTGATCAAGCTCTGAAAAACTTTACTCAGGGGTGGCAAATATAAGCATAAACAAAAGGAAGCTTCAGGAGATGGGGGGAAGAGCCCAGAGGCTTCCGGAAGGCCAGGTCACAATCTTCAGTTCCTGGAATCAGTGGTCAGAATATGCGCTCCGCCTACTAGTGTTTTCTCTATTTAACCACAAATATTCTTTCAAGGCTTATTTATGTTAAGCTAGTAATTTTCCACAAGGCCATAGTTGAGGCCATTGCTCTCAGCAGCATAGGTAGAGGATAAGCCTAGGAAGAAGTCTAGACTACAGCAGATGTGGCAACAGTGTAGCAGTGTTGCAAAGAAGATCCTCAGGTAAGGAAGTCTTTAGGATTTAGTAATCAAAGTGGAAATGATGCTGAATAACGTAACTTCCAAAGCCATGCTTTATTAAGGCAAGATGAGAGTGGATTTTTGGTTATGATACAGGAAATGTGATAACTGAGCATTGGGTCCAGCCTAAGCAATGCTAGGTGTAACCTGGTGCACTTTCAACCACAGAATTATGAAAAGAAATGAAAATTACAAGTTAAGGAAAATGCAAATAGTAACAACAGGGTCTTGTAAACAGAATAGGTTGGACAATACAAGAATGGAATGGCAGGCAGCAGTGGCAGCAATATTTTGATCTCTGATTCTTAATGTAAATGTATGATGTAGAAGACCCAGAAGGCTGGGCCTTCTACAGAGAGGCAGGTTTTTATTGGCTAAAGGAAGAGATGATGTAGGCAGAATAATGCCCTTTATCTGAACATAGCCATGCTTTCAATCTCATGGCTTATGAAAATATTCCTTACAAGGCAAAAGAGATGCTGCAGATGGGATGAAGTTTAAAGGACTTAAAGTTGTGAAGATATCCCAGATTATTTAGCAGGCCCACTGTAACTCCAAAAACCGAGACCCCTTTGTTGAAGGAAAATTAAAAAGAACTGCCAGATCCCGTGCTACGCTGGGCACCAGTGGGCCACATGGCTCCAGCTGGGTATTCTCATCTTAGCAGACTCTCTGGCCTGGAACTCCAAAATCTCTCCACCCAGCTTGCTAAGTGGTGGGTTACTACCATGCCAGCTCCATGCTTCAAAACCCCCACTGCCTTTGTTGTGCACATCTGGTAAACCCACGATTTGCCACAGCAGTGCCTTTCTTTCTTGAACCCAGTCTATCTGCCAACACCACGAAAACTTAGTTCAGAAACAATGTTAACTCAATCACTGGGCACAACCAGAATCCTAATCTTGTAAATTATGTTAAATCTAAATCTTCCAGTGGCGAATCCTGACAGATTTGCCATAAGGTGGATAACACAAGTAACTACATCTCTTACTATCCCCATCCAAAAAGCCCCTAACTTTTTCCTGCTTCCACTCTGTCCAATTCAGAAGTCCCACCTACTCACCCAGTGATTGAATCCTTTATTCATTAGGAAATGGTTCACACAAGGAGTCACCTGGGTAGGTGACTCATTCTTCATTCCAGACAACCCTTCCAGGGAAAGCAGAGTTAATATCAAAACAGAACAGCACCAAGACAATCCATAACACCGCTTTCCAGCTGTGATCAAGAAAGACTGATGAGCAGGCAGATTTCTGAGTTTTAGGCCAGCCTGGTCTACAGCTGGGGCTGTACAGAGAAACCCTGTCTCAAAAAACCAAAAAAAAAAAAAAAAAGAAAGAAAGAAAGAAAGAAAGAAAGATGTGCGAGATGATACCTTTAAGATAGGTTTTTAGGATGTAGCCACCAGGTGCAATGATCAGAGAGACTCTTCCAGAAGTTAAAGACACCAGCTGACAACCTAAAAGGAAACAAAGATGTCAGTTCTATTACTGTGCACTGGCTCTGGATAAAAGCTAGTGTGGCACCAGATCTAGTCAGCAATGGTGAAGAAGACAGGCAGTCTCTCCAGAGTTGAGAGACGTCCAGCCTGGCATTGCTTGAAAACCTACACTGAACCTCTGACCCACAAAACTATGAGAAAGATTTATGCGGCCTTAGCCCACAATGTTTACAGTAACCTGTTGCAGCACCAAGGAAACTCTAATACAGAGACCCTGGGGACATAATATGAGACATTCAGGCAACTTGATAAAAGGGAGTTTTAGGGAAAATAGTGTAAATATTTAGGGATCTGGGAGTATTGAGGAAAAAAAGCTTTTCTGGTTTTGAAAAATACACATGGATCTAATTTTAAGAAAGAGGTATTTTTCATAAAATTACATGGTGGTTCAAGGTATTAAATCATGTGTATTAAAATAGCAACTGTGTGGTATGTGAAATGTAAGATATCTATTTGACAATTAGTGCTAAAAATGTCTGCATGAATTAAAAACTATTTTATAAATACCACACAAAACAAAACCAATGCTTTTAAGTAAATAAATACACAGGTTTAGATATAATCAAAGTGGAATCAATTTATATTGCACAGTAATTCACAGCATAAACAGCTATTAACCCCTCATTCCAGTCTGCTGTTTAAATTTAGCAATCTTTCCAAATTATACAGTAGTAGTCTCAGGATATAGTTTTGAAAGTTGTTCAAGGAAATGAGGCTGAAGACAATTAAATTTTTAAAAAGGAAAAGAAAACCAAGTAATCCAGCAACAAAGAAGAAGGCCATACAAGGCAGCAGTCACCATCCCTCCATGATTTACAGCAGAGGTGCATTCAACACCATTCTCGTCCCCCATGCCCAGGGCTTTGGGAAAGTTTTTCCTGACAGAGAGATGAAGACAGAGGGATCTTGCCTGCACTTGGCTGATGTTCAGGGGAAATCTTTCCCAAAATCTCCTTTTTGGCAAAAGCAAATTTATTAATTTACATTAAAGTGATGGTGTTTTTCCTTTTACGGGTACCCTTTTGATTCACATTATTCCCTATTGACTCACTTCTTCCTGGTGTGCTAAAAATCACTCCTTAAATTTTTTTGAGGATAACTGAACTCTTCTTGGCCCTTCTTAAGGCTAGCTTCTTCGTGATAGACTGACCACACTCTTAAGGAAGTCTGACCAAAAGAAGGGTATGAAATATAGTCTCTGCATATCCAGGAACTCAAAGTTTATTTCTAGTATGAGATCTTGCATGATATTTTCGTACCTGAAACATTTAAGACAGTCTTTTCCTATGGAAATAAAATATATTTAAAATGGACAATACTAGATAGAAAACTGTAAACATTAAGTATAATAAAAATGTAAAATCGTCAGGTGGTGGTGGTGCACGCCTTTAATCTCAGCACTTGGGAGGTAGAGGCAGGCAGATTTCTGAGTTTGAGATCAGCCTGGTCTACAGAGTGAGTTCCAGGACAGCCTGGTCTACAGAGTGAGTTCCAGGATAGCCAAGGCTACACAGAGAAACCCTGTCTTGAAAAACAAAAACAAAAAAAAAAAAAAAAAAGGAAAAAAAAAAGAAAAGAAAAATGTAAAATCTATGACATACTCTATGTATACTAGGCTATCCTCATCTGAGGTTCAAACTTCTGTCTTGGCCTTCAGAGTGAGCGCCACAACACATGGTTATAGAACACACTGAAAAAAAAATAAGTTTAGTAAGCATTCAGATTGTTAAATGACCAGGGAACACAGAAGAAAATAAGAACTAGACAGAACTACATATCATCTCTTTAACTTTGGGCTTAAACTCTATGGGCCTTGGGCTTATTACTGTGATTATTCCAACCTATAAAAAGAATGGGGTGACACTCATATTACACAGTAGTTATTATGAGGATTAAAATACATAATTTTAATGTGCTAATATATGTATATATTGGTTGCCATTCCATTGTGCTTATTGGTGATGCAAATAGTGTCTTTTCATTCTACTTTTTTTTTATTCTAAACACAGAACCTATCTGATAGACACACAAAAACATATTTGAAATGCAAAAAAGCAGCTGTGTGAACAATCTAGAATAGGAGATGATTGCGGTGATGTGTTTCTGGTGGGAGAAGTTTACATGTGACTTTCCATGGAATGAGAGTTACATGATTCACAGTTAGCTAATAATTGCAATTGGGTTAAATTCAGATCAACCTCTGTTGATCTGAAAGCTACCCAAGACCTTGTTATGAGGCAATTGGCTGTGGAATAACAACTCTTATAAGACTTAGATAAAAGTCAATAGGAATGCCAGTACTTTTATATTTATTCTTTAAACAAAACCAAAAACTAAACAAAACCTAGAGTCAGTGGAACCAGGCTGACATCCCCACTGCGCTACTCTGTGTTTTTTCTCTCCTTTCTGAACACTTCCCCACAAAGGGGATGGATCCAGGATCATGATTTGGCACATTTTGGAACTTTGAGTACGTTGCCACCAAATCCTTGGTCTAAAATTCTTGGGGGGAAAATACTTTGAAGTCAGAATAGAGAAAAGGTTAATTGGATTGATGGCTCCCATTTATGTTGTCTAGCTCCAATAATTCAACAACTGGCTATTAACTTTCTAAAGACTCTATAGTAGGAGCATCTTCTGGCAAATATTTATACTTTATTAAATAAATGTGACACAAAGAGTAAGAAGCAGCATTGCTATCAACCATGAAAAGACTTGATGTGAAACAATAGTGAGGTTATTAGAGACATTATTTTTAGTACTCTTTTAAAAACTAATCTGGCTTTGCTGAATCGAATGGGCTGCATTTAACTAAAAATGATTTGTAGATATTTTAAGGCCAAATACCTCAGGACAGCCAATACATTTAAATGGCACACTTCTCTTTGAAAGGGAATATATAAAACTTTCTGCTACAGGGGCTTCTTTTGCCTTAACATGGCATCATGCATTAGCAAGTCAGTTGCACTAGAGAATAAATATGGATCATTCTTGACTTTCTCAATCTACTTATACTGCTACACATTATTTAAGTCATCAAAATATTCCTTTTGCAAGAAGCCTGCTGTTTTATTGTTCTTTTTGGAAATAGTTTTAGTAATTTAGATCATGTATCTCTTATGAGTGCCTTCTAAGGGTGAATAAGAAATTTAAAATTATGATGGGGAACATTTGCTCCTGACAGCATAGAGTGGATTTAAGCAAGTTAACAAAAGATTTAGCAATAAGTGTGGTTAAAACACAGTTTAAAAAGAGAATGGAAGAAGTATTCTTTGATTAAAATAATTAAGTAGCTGTGTTATAATGAATAGGCCATTAAAGAAAGCAGATTAAGTATGTATTCCCCAAGTATTGTACTATTGCATGGCTTTAATGAGAATGTGAGCCCAAATACTGCAGTTGACAGAACTGTTTGTGATCAGTGCCCTCATGGTCCAATTATCTCTTAATGATTGGGTATTGGGTGTTTAACTCGTCAGCCTTTTCCCCCCAACTTTTTATTGATTCTTCATGAATTTCACATCATGTACACCTTTGGAGTCATCTCATCCCTTTGAATCTGCCTTTTGCCCTTAGAACCTCCAGCGCAGAGAAAAACCAATCAATCAATCAAGCACACAAACAAAATAACCAAACATAAACAAAGTATAGAAGTCATCTCATATATTATATATCACAATATGCCCCACAATATATATGTACATCTTCACTTGCAAATGTTTATTGCAATGAGTCTTGGTCTAGTTCAAGGCTACATGGTAGAAGACAGGCCTCTGTGTAAAAGTGGGTTTCTGAATAGCACTCAAGAAAATATCTCTTTAGATATATCGCTAAAATTAGCTCTTATCGGGTACTACGGAAGCAATCTAAACACCAACAGGAACTACGTTTCTTCAAAACTATCTTTCAAGGATCAGAAAAGATAGCTTAACAGTTAAGAGCACTTCTTTTTTTTTTTTTTTTGTATTTTCTTTATTTACACGTACATTTTCCCCTTCCCATTTTCTCCTCCAAAACAAACAAACAAATAAACAAACAAAAACAAGAACAAACCCCTTTTGCC
>JADRCD010229839.1:0-14791 GCA_019843815.1 Montemys delectorum | reverse complement strand
TTCTGAGGCCCTTTCTAAAAACTCACTTCTTCATCTTGGGCATCTTATATGATAAGTTTATATGACCACTTTGAAGGGCTTTCCCTGGCTTTCTTAATTGTTCATGTCCCTTGGATCCAAGTGTCCTTTTAGACTGTACCGTATTCATTTTGTACACATCATCTGTTTGGGTGCTTAACTAACACCGAGTGAGGGCAGGGCTTAAGAGAGAGAGAGAGGTGAGTGCGGGTAAACGGTTAAACAGTTGTCTTGAGAATACCTGACAGGTTGGTGTTGTGCTTTACTGTATGAAGTTTATTTTTAAAGCTAAAATATAAGTCAACTGCAGAAAAGTCGATGTCCACAGCAGATAGGGACACGGTAAGTCAGTTTCTAGTCTGAGGACATTGAATTTAAAAAAAGAATTCCTGGAAAGCTTAGGACCACGTGGAGACATTGCAGGTTATTTTCTTTCTCCAACCTAACATCCCCTTGCTTTCTCACGTGTTTCCTATGAATCTGATGGTTTGAAAGCAGCCTTGTGTTCACCTGTTGTAAGACGGCCCCTCTTCCCCTGGGAAGGCCACCTGCTTGTCGTTGATCCAGTCACCAGTGACTTCTAAAACACACCACCAGCTTTCCTGTTTGTATAATGATCCTGTCTCATGTTGTGCTCCTAACAATTCTTGAAGATGCTGTGATGGAGCCAGGATCACCTGAGTGTGCCTGCTGCAGAGCACAGCATCCAGGGCAGTCCTCCAGAAGGGGAAGCGCACACTGTTCATCTCTTGCTTCTTAGAACCCACAGGCTAAGGGACATGTTAGAGAGACAGGGAACTGGCTCCCATTGAATAAATACTACATGTGATGGCAGCAAGAAGGAGGGAAGTGAGCATGGTGACAATGGCAGTCACAGCAGTCTGGTAGAGACTGTGCTGTGCCCAGTGATAGGGGACCTTTAGACCCTGTCTATCAGGAGCCCCAGAGCAGCCATCTTCCCAGGAGACCTGAAGGAACAGCCTTGGACTGTGAGGGGGCAAGCCTTCTTTCTGGTGGCCCTCACTCGGACCATCAGCTGGTTCCTTGTCCACTTTCATGTCCTACTTTCTAAGAATTTCAACTCTGTTCATCACAGCCTGGACAATAACACAATAGCATTTCTTGGGAATCTAAAATTCACCCAGAAGCTTTGCAATCCTATGAGGTCCCATTTGTCAATTCTTGATCTTAGAGAATAAGCCATTGGTGTTCTGTTCAGGAAAATTTACCCTGTGTCCATGTGCTTGAAGCTCTTCCCCACTTTCTTTTCTATTAGTTTCAGTGTATCTGGTTTGATGTGGAGGTCCCTGATCCACTTGAACTTGAGCTTTGTACAAGGAGATAAGAATGGATCAATTTGCATTCTTTTACATGCTAACCGCCAGTTGAACCAGTACCATTTGTTGAAAATGCTGTCTTTTTTTCCACTGGATGGTTTTAGCTCCTTTGTCAAAGATCAAGTGACCATAGGTGTGTGGGTTCATTTCTGGATCTTCAATTCTATTCCATTGATCTATCTGCCTGTCACTGTACCAATACCACCCAGTTTTTATCACAATTACTCTGTAGTACAGCTTGAGGTCAGGGATAGTGATTCTGCCAGAAGTTCTGTTATTGTTGAGAATAGTTTTCACTATCCTGGGTTTTTTTCTTATTCCAGATGAATTTGCAAATTGCTCTTTCTAACTCTTTGAAGAATTGAGTTGGAATTTTGATGGGGATTGCATTGAATCTGTAGATTGCTTTCAGTAAGATGGCCATTTTTACTATATTAATCTTACCAATCCATGAGCATGGGAGATTTTTCTATCTTCTGAGATTTTCTTCAGTTTCTTTCTTCAGAGACTTGAAGTTCTTGTCATATAGATCTTTCACCTGTTGGTTCGAGTCACACCAAGGTACTTTATATTATTTGTGACTATTGTGAAGGGTGTTGTTTCTGTAATTTCTTTCTCAGCCTGTTTATCCTTTGAGTAGAGGATGACCACTGATTTGTTTGAGTTAATTTTATATTCAGCCACATTATCTTTACCAATCCTACATCCAATAGAGGGCTAATATCCAATATGTACAAAGAACTCAAGAAGTTAGACTCCAGAGAGCCAAATAACCCTATTAAGAAATGGGGAACAGAGCTAAACAAAAAATTCTCAACTGAGGAATACCGAATGGCTGAGAAACACCTAAAGAAATGTTCAACATCCTTAGTCATCAGGGAAATGCAAATCAAAACAACTCTGAGATTCCCCCTCACACCAGTCAGAATGGCTAAGATCAAAATCTCAGGTGACAGCAGATGCTGTCAAGGATGTGGAGAAATAGGAACTCTCCTCCATTGCTGGTGGGATTGCAAGCTGGTACAACCACTCTGGAAATCAGTTTGGCAATTCCTCAGAAAATTAGACATAGTACTACCTGAGGACCCAGATATACCACTCCTGGGCATATTCCCAGAAGATACTCCAACATGTAATAAGGACACATGCTCCACTATGTTCATAGCAGCCTTATTTATAATAGCCAGAAGCTGGAAAGAACCCAGATGTCCCTCAACAGAGGAATGGATACAGAAAATGTGTTAAATTTACACAATGGAGTACTACTCAGCTATTAAAAACAGTGAATTCATGAAATTCTTAGGCAAATGTCTGGAACTAGAAAGTATCATCCTGTGTGAGGTAACCCAATCACAAAATAACACACATGGTATGCATTCACTAATAAGTAGATATTAGCCCAGAAGCTCAGAATACCTAAGACACAATTCACAGACCACATGAAGCTCAAGAAGAAAGAAGACCAAAGTGTGGATATTCGGTCCTTCTTAGAATGGGGAGCAAAATACCCATGGGAGGAGATACAGAGACAAAGTTTGGAGCAGAGACTGAAGGAAAGGCCATCCAAACCCTGACACTATTGTGGATGCCAACAAGTGTTTGCTGATGGGAGCCTGATATAGCTGTCTCCTGAGAGGCTCTGCCAGTGTCTGACAAATACAAAGGTAGATGCTCTCAGTCAGCCATTGGACTGAACACAGTGTCCCCAATGGAGGAGTTAGAAAAAGGACCCAAGAAACTGAAGGGGTTTGTAGTCCCAGAAGAGGAACAACAATATGAATCAACCAGTACCCCCAGAGCTCCCAGGGACTAAACCACCAACCAAAAGGAACACATGGAGGGACTCATGGCTCCAGCCGCATATGTAGCAAAGGATGCCCTTGTCAGACATCAACAGGAGGAAAGGCCCTTGGTCCTGTGAAGGCTTGATGCCCCAGTGTACGGGAATGCCAGGACAGAAAAGCAGGAGTGGGTAGGTTGGAGAGCAGGGGGAAGGCAGAGGGAATAGGGGGGTTTCGTAGGGGAAACCAGGAAAGGGGATAACATCTGAAATGTAAATAAAGAAAATATCTAATAAAAAACCCAAACAATAAAATACACCCAGGAATTCCTAACAGCTTAGATACCTTTTTTCCCCAGAGCCATTTTGCACCACATTCATTTGCTTGTCCATATACAGAATGGAAAAGTCCTAATTCTCTGTATTATATATTTTATCCAGTAGATTTTTACCATTTCCCATTAAATTGAAACAAGCATACTTTAAAATCATTTCTACTTCCTGCAGCCTTCTTTCTCGTTACTTGTCTAACGGAAGGAGTGGCTTTGGCTCTTCTTTGCAATCTCCTAAGTAGACACTGTAAATGTATTTTATACCTGACACATTTTTCCTGAGCAAGACAGTGAAAAAAAAATCACTTTCATTCATTTTCAATCTTTGAGACATACAGCAAGTGCTTATAAATGAGGAGTATGTGGGAACTGAACATTAATAACCCCCAAAATATGTAAAGTTGCTATTGTTTTGGGTTTTTTTTGTTTTGTTTTGTTTTTTTGTTTGTTTGTTTGTTTTTTCGAGACAGGGTTTCTCTGTGTAGCCCTGGCTGTCCTGAAACTCAGTCTGTAGACCAGGCTGGCCTTGAACTCAGAAATCTGCCTGCCTCCGCCTCCCAAGTACTGGGATCAAAGGCGTGCGCAATCACCGCCTGACTAAAGTTGCTATTTTTAAAGCTTAAGGCAAAACAAAAAAACAAAACAAAAACAAAAACAAACAAACAAACAAAACCCCCCATCTTTTCCATTTTACGTATATGGATGTACAACTGTATGCAGTGCCCAATGTTCCCTGGAGGAGGCTCCCTACCCCCTAGGGACTGTGAGCCACCATGTAGGTGTTGAGAATCCAATGTAGTTCCTCTGTAAAAACAACTTGTGTTCTTAACCGGGGAGCATCTTTCTTGCCTAAGTTTAAGGCAGATAATTAAACATGTCTACAAGTGAACTTTCATATCTGAGCAGGATGGTGGATTCCCTGCTGTCTTAGGGTTTGTATTCCTGCACAAAATATGACCAAGAAGCAAGTTGGGGAGGAAAGGGTTGATTCAGCTTACACTTCCACATGGCTGTTGATCACCAACGGAAGTCAGGACTGGAACTCAAGCAAGTCAGGAAGCAGGAGCTGATGCAGAGGCCATGGTAGAGGTTTCTTACTGGCTTGCTTCTCCTGGCTCGCTCAGCTATCCCTGGGTTAAGTGCAGCTCTTTCCTTCTATATTTAAATGCACAGTAAACATATTTACCTTTTGATTGCTGGCTGGTGGCCTGACTCCACCTTGGAGAGCACATCTTCCCCTTTGTGGGATGAATTCTGCCTACCAGAGTCAGGACACAGATCGCGTGCTCAAGGTGCTATGTAATGAATGAGCAATCCCCACTTCCCCTCACGGCTGTGGCAAGGTAACATGCCAATACTACAAAAGCCTGCAGGACTCTGCCCCTGTCATTCTTGATCTACTCAGGATGAGGAAGCTTGGGGAGGAGATCGAGTCTCTGAGCTGAGATGTATCTCCTGGGAAGAGGAGGAAGTTAGCTCAGGACTGTTTTGTCGTGTTGAGGAAAAGTCCCATTCTCTATTTGACATCCAGAAAATAGCCAGGCCCACAGAACCCAGCCAAAGCCTGGCAGCAAAGGCCGATCCAGGCAAGGAGTACGCCTGGCCAGCAGGGGGCGCTCCCCGGGCAGAAGCCGTGGTTGCTAGGCAGCATTCTGAGGGAGGCTGTTAGTGTTTTGACACTCTTAACTGTAACGGAAGCCTGACAAGCATCTTAGGCTAAAGAGCAAATGCCCCTGAACAGCAACTAAGAAACGTGACTCGCTAGCTTATTTGCTACTTGCTTGGTTATTATTTGGTTTGTATTAATAACCATAAGCACGGGATCCAGAGGCTCCCTTTGATGTTGGATTATTTTGGCAACACCAGACATATTTTCACCCAGTCGCCTATTTCACTGCAACGTATTCACTGACCAGAAAGATTTACCTCACCTTCAAGAGAACTGTATGCAATTCCCGTTGCCTTGAGGATCTATGCAAAAATATTTGTTTTCCTGAAAAATCGATTTTTAATTTCTTTTTTCTTCTCTCTCTCTACAAAACATTTTCAAGGCTGGAGACTAGGGCCCTTGTGTGGAGTCGAATGCAGGATTTTCGAGGCTTATAAAACCAAGGAGCCCTTGAACACGGCCACGGAGTTTTAGCTGTGGAAAGTACCTAATAAGCACGAACTGAAGATGTTTTTCATAATATTTTTATCTTTATGGTGAGTGACAGTGATGGCATGTCCAAAGAAAGTGTGGAAGTGGCGGGATGTCAGCGGCGGGATGTCAGCGAGCAGTCGCTCTTTGTCAGAGGAAGCGGTTCGGGCGCCTGCTTTAGACCTGTTATGATGTCAATGCAAATGCGAGTCCCATTACAGTCGACGTGAGACGTCTCCCCTTGCTCTTGTCAGTTTCAATTAGATGCTTGATGTTACCATAATGCAGTGTCTTCCCCTCCCCCACACTTAATGTACTTAAATCTGAAAGTTTCCACTTTAAGAACCGTGCTATTTCCTAATGGCACTCCACAATGAACCCGTATTAAAAAGTAATACATTTTCCATATAGAAAGGAATATAAAGTAAGTTCCATAAAAGTACACCACACTTAGATTTTAAAGTATATAACATTAAATATATTAAAAGCACATTGTGTCATGCTATATATATTAAATACCATGAAAAAAAGCCGGCTTTGCAATTTATTTTAAGTACACGGGAACTGCATTTAATAAAATGTTTAAAATATAATTTATTACTGTAACAATTTATTAATAATGATAACTAAATGCTATTGAAGAGGTTATTCGTGAAAGAATGGTTTGTCAAAAGAAAAGATTTTTCTACTCGAAAGATATGGGCAGTAGTCGGAAAGGTGTGCGTTTTGCCCTTCTCGGTAATTTAACAATTCTAAAAGGAGTGAGCACATTAAAAAACCTTTCCCATAACTGTATTTTTTAAAACACTCTGACATCGGTGGAATCTTATCCACACATAAACCTACCCATTTATTGTGCGGAGCACACTCTGCCTGCTAAGAGCAGCCCAGAGAATGTCACTTGTCTTCACGGTGAGCAGGGCTTCCGGATGTAAATGATCTTCAGTTTGCGTTGGAGCCAAGGTATAAATATTTTACATGTTGCATAACATAAACAGCATTACACTTCCCCCTGTGGGAGTGTGGCGCTCACCAGTGTTTGTCAGTGCCTGGCGCTCAAAGCCATGGTACACACGGATGTCAGGTCTGGAACATGTCACTTTGAGCTCACATCTGTATTTATTCCACCCAGGCTGGTCTATATAATGTCCCATAAACTGTGAGCAACATACACAGAAGGTGATTTGTGTCTGACAAATGGCAGGTCCATGCTCCAAAGCCAGGCAAATTTTACATGCATTAAAGGGGAGTTTAAAAAAGACCTGGGAGAGAAATAACATATATATTGACAAATATATTCTCAGGCTCTTTCAAGAAACAGATATTTTAACCACAAGGCCATGGTGAGTGGTTTCCTTCAGATGAACTGGAACAGGCTAGAATATTCTAGGAGAGGGACATAGTTATAATGGGAGCGATGGATTAAGTTCTCCAGTCACCTCGTTGTCTGCTGAGGAGAATTCCTGGTAACAACCTATCCATCTTTCTACAGACATACTCTACAATGTGCTGGTCACACTTAGAAGGTGCTCTCATGCCAAATGACGTGAACATCTCATAGTCTGGTTTGTTATTCTTCTTCACCACTCTCAGTGGGCCCATGTGTGAGAATGGAGAGGGATTGAGAGAAGCCTGCACCCAGCAGGAGGAATTGGGATAGAATTGGACTGCCTGATTGGCAGCTTGCTTGGCTGGACTTTCCTGGAGTGTAATGGGCACTTACTATAACAAGAGGGCTGGTAAGCCAGCAAGGATGGATTCTGAGCTCTTCAGTTGAAGAAGGGCAGCTTTGCCACTGAGGACACTCCATAGGAGTGGTAAAGCCTCGAACCCTGGAGCAAAGATGGTGTCCAGAGAGAAATTCCACATCTTAGTCGGAGGTTCAGTGGCTCTCTGTGGCAGGCTGGGAGCTTAATGTGAAAATAAATGACATGATTAAATTTGAAGAATATTCTTATTCATGGAATTTTTTGGTATTTTAAAATTTTGTTTGTTTGATTGACTGACTGCCTGATTGATTGATTGATTGATTGATTGATTGATTGATTGATTGAGACTGGGTCTCAGGAAGTTGCTCAGGCTTTCCTATACTCCCGATGTAACCCAGGCTAGCCTGGAACTCTTGAGAATACACCTCAGTCTCCAAGCACTGAAATTACAAACCCACATCACCACCTTCAGGTCCATGAATTTTTTTAAATTAAAAATTGTATTTATTTACTTTTGTTTGTTTGTGTGTGTGTGTGTGTGTGTGTGTGTGTGTGTGTGTGTGTGTGTGTGAAGGCCAGGGCCTGGGTGTGAGGATCAGAGGACAACTTGCATGAGTTATTTCTCTCTTTCCACCATGTCCTGGGTCTTCAGGCTGAGCATCCCTCACCCCACTGGGCACTCATAACAGCCCCCACAGATCTGTTTTCTACCCTTCACTAGCAAGTCAATACGGAATGGGTAAATGACACAAGACACACAAGGGAATGTTACTTGTTATGAAAAGACTAGAATCGTAGCTGAAGAGACAGCTCAGTGAGTAAGAGGACTTGTTCTACAAGCACAACAACCTGAGTTTGATTCCCCAGTACTCACATAAAGAATCCAGTGTGGCCGGACGGAGGTGGCGCACGCCTTTAATCCCAGCACTTGGGAGGCAGAGGCAGGTGGATTTCTGAGTTTGAGGCCAGCCTGGTTGGTCTACAGAATGAGTTCCAGAACAGCCAGGGCTACACAGAGAAACCCTGTCTCAAAGAAAGAAAGAAAGAAAGAAAGAAAGAAAGAAAGAAAGAAAGAAAGAAAGAAAGAAAGAAAGAAAGAAAGAAAGAAAGAATCAATCCAGTGTGGCTGTGCATGCCCATGAGTATGGAGAAAGCAGAATCTCTGGGGCTTGCTGGCTAGCTAGATGAGCTTAAAACTCAGGCTCAGTGAGAGACCCAGTCTCAAGTAAGAAAGGTAGAGAACAATGGAGGAAAGAAGTCGTCTTTTGGCAAGAGTGGATATGCACACCTGTGCACACGTGTAGAGAATGTAGCCGAGATATGCTACAACTCATATGGTACTTGGAAATATGATATCTGATAATAGTAAATGCCACTCAGAGAGGACTGCATACTGAGCAGGCCTATAGAGAAGGAGGGAGCAGAGATGTGACTTCCTGGGGTTGAGCGCAGGACGGTAAAGGCTTCTAGGTACATTTGGTTTTAAATTTGTGGAATAGATACCACACAGAACATCTGAATTGTGTAGTTATGAATTCTAGCCCAATAAAAGTTTTGTGTGTATCTCTGTGTGTGTTTTGTTATTTTAAGCAATTTTGGAAACTTTAACCTGTGGTAGTCAGGACTAAAGTAACAGCTGGCTCAAGTGAAATAGTAAGTTCTTTGGATCAAATTGATTTAAAAGGCTAAATGGGTAGGAATCGCTGTAGGCACACCTAGATATCCGATCAGACACTGTCTCGTTCTGCCCCAGAGACTCACACCTCCTTCACATGGCTCTGTGTGGCTTCTGATAACACTTTATAACACCCAGTTCATGAGCAGACAGCCTCCTTCTAGGCCTGAGGAAGCGAGTCCGTCGGCAAAGTGCTGGCCTTGGGACCTGACAACCTGAATTTAATTCCCAGTGCCCATGGGAAAACATTTTAGGGCTGAGAAGATGGAGACACACAGGTCTAGGAGCTTGCTGGCCTGCTCTCAGACTTCATGGTAAGCCTCAGGTCTCAGGGTGACACCCTGTCTCACAATAAGGTGCATGACTTCTGAGGAGACCAGAGTTTGACTCCTAGCCTGCAGACATACTCATAAACACATTCACTAACACATATGTGTGCTTAGGTACACTCACTCACATGCACACACACACACACACATATATACACACACACGCCCTTCTCTATCTACTCTTCCTGCTTTTCCTTCCTCTCTAGTTTTTAGATTCTTCTCTCCCTCTCTTTATAACTTTCTGATCCAAACCATGAATGTCAGTGTTTCCTCCCAAGGTGAATTGATGGCCTTACTCACTGGGGTTGGTCTGTCTGTCTATCTGTCTGTCTGTCTGTCTGTCTGTCTGTCTCTGGCTGGCTCTGTATCTGTCTGTTTCTCTGTCTCTGCCTTTGTCTGTCTGTCTGTCTGTCTGTCTGTCTCTGTGTGTATGTCTGTCTATGCCTCTGTGTATTTGTGTGGGTTGGTTCACACAGCTCTGTATCTCCACCATGTCAGACAGAACACAGGACTTCTATTTCCCAGTGCTCAGCAGTGGACCTCGCTCATATCCTGCAGCCTCATCTCGTGTCTTAGGATAATGGTGCTGACACTATCACAATTGCACAACTCCCCGAGGGCAGGGAGGAAAGGGCTCCTGGATCCTGGTCACACAAACCACATCAAAGAAGTAGCAAAGTAATGGATGTCTATAGAATTTTATAGGCAGCCCCAAATGACTAACCTGTGAGTGAGTGAAATGCCTTTGACTAGCCCACGGACAGCGGCGAGTTACACAGAGCACCACAAGAACATCCCACAGATGTTGTGGTAGATAGAGTGCAGTCTCTCCACATCCCGTGGCTAGGTGTGATGCTTTCATAGGCTTTCTCTACTCTTTGGCCTACTGTGTAACTATTTCCTCTGACTTCAAACACAACTCTAGATGCTCATGAAACCGCTAGGCTCAGAAAGTTCCAAGATCCACTAATCACACCAGCCCCCACGCGCACACACCTGGGCTGAGAAATTCATGAATGATTGCTGGGAAGAATGATTACTGTCCGGCAGAGCTGCCTTCTGGCTGTTCAGGGAGCTCTAGGGAGCAAGCTGTCAATCATCACGCATGCTGGGCTTTGTGGTGATGTAGCTGCCTCTGCACAGATGCAGCAGTGAGGAGCGTCAACAGACCAACCATCGCACGACCTGAGACTGGTTGGAACCGCTTCGTGATCTGCAGCCGGTGCTCTTTCTAGGGCCAGTGCACACACCTTCCCAGGAAAGGTAACACAATAGCGTTTGTTCCTGTGCCTTTCATAAGTGATTCCTCACTAGTTGGCCCCATGTCACTGTTTGGGGATTCATCACTGGGGCGAGGTTCGCAGCCACAGTGGCCGTAACCCACGGATAGCTCTCCTTCCATGGTTTTTTAGAATTAGGTGAGCTGCCCTTCCCCACCACTGAGCTCTGATCTAAAAGTACACAGAGAAGAGTTATTCATAAGGAAATATTAAAGTGCTGTTTTCTCTTTCTCCTCCATAACATTCACTGTGTAAGCTTACCTGCCTTCATACTGCGCAGAACCCCACACCCAAGGGTCCCGGTGGGTGCCTCTCTCTATACTGTCTTGCCATGCACTGGGCAGCCTAGGCTCCCAGATGAATCTTTGAAAAGTAAACCTCAAGAGCCTTTGGTTTGCCCCAGGGTTGAGATATCTGCCTCCTCGCTTTGTGGTTGTTGGGATGTCCTGGAGCCAGCTCCATTTGTCACTTGGCTGTCCCTTCAGTAGCACCACACCCCCTCAACATACCAGGTTAATATGTCCTTCCTCGATTCTTCTGCTTCCAGATACTGACATTTTATGTAGTTAAGAACTCATTAATTAAAATAAAGCAGTTCTATGGTTGGATACCTTGGATAATACAACATAGTATTTTTATTTGGGGTTATAACACCGAAATCATGTTTTATAAGCCCCCTCACCAGACAAAACATTGAGTTTCCAGGGCTTATGGTACAGAAATCTCTTGGGAATTGCTCTGCTTACTGCAGGGTGCTCAAAGCAATAAATAGTATCCCCAAGAGACATTCAGGTTACTTATTTTAAGGAAGAATTATATATTAGTGGAAAAGCTTGATAACATTCAAGGCTACTAAGTTACCTAGTCCAAACAACTTATGTATCTAAGAATAGATACATAAAACACCCTGATGGTAGCACAGCTAGGTTGATCTAAAACAAGGGATTTGATAAGCTCTTTTTGATCCCACAGTCGAGCGTTATAGACCACGAATGTTCTTAATGAAGTCACATCTGCTCAGGCACACGACAGGCAATGTGAAGGCTGGATCTGGCTGTCCAAACCCTTGACTTTCCCTAATAGTTCCTCTGCAATCTCTCTGAGACAGCTCCCACGATTCTCAGGCTTCCTCAGCTACTCTCTCCTTTAAATAGTTCCATGTATTTAAACTGGTTATGGCCATTTTGGGGACACTGATATTGTTGTTGCCTATTCGTTAGATTAAACAGTTTGACTTTCTCGGGAATGTGTGTGTGTGTGTGTGTGTGTGTGTGTGTGTGTGTGTGTATGCATGGTATGTAGTTGGTATATTATGCAGAATGCTGATACCTAGCCATTTTGGATGTGTCACTGGGACCCAGACCTTTGAGGCCTGCTCTATTGGTTTGGGAGGTCGTTCTGCATGATATGGCATCTACGTCCATCTTCCTGACCATAGTCACTAACCGGGTTTCTCTTTAGTGGGCTTGAGGAAAGTTCTCTTCAGAGTCCAGGACCCCCAGAGGTCACCAGGGCATTCTGAGTGGTGCATTACAAGTTGTGTAGGAGCTCCTCAGGACTTCATAAACAGCAGGTGAGGTGCACACCTGCAGCGATCACTTGATATGTGTGCTTCGATATGCATATTTATATGAGCATCAGGGAGGGAGGAGTGCATAACACTGCTCATCTGCTTAAATGCAAAAGTGTGGACTCAATCTACATATGAAAAAAGTTCTAGTTATAAAACTGTACTAAGGTTTATATACTTTCCTAGGAGAAAATTTTCTTCATGGGAAGTAAATTAGGAGGAGAGTTGGGGCATATTTAAACCTAGAACATGGCAACCATCACTTTGACAATGAGCTTGACAAGTGTGTTTCCGATAACATTTTGGAAGAAATAACTGGGCATAGGTAGGGGAAGGCATGATGAAAATGTTTGAAATCTTTGTAAGTTAATTAGTTTTATCACAACATACACACACTGAAAGCAGCTCAGAACACATGCAGTCTTAGATTTTTATTCTGTGACATGATGTATTTGAGGGTTTAGGACACAGCAATTTCATGTTACTCTGGACTGATTTGATACAACTATCCTGACAGCAAGTATTTATCAGGTTTTCAATTTAAAATGTCAAAAAACAACATAAAACATTATTTTGAAGGGGTGGATTTGAGATGCTAAAAACAGTCACAGACATTTGTAATAGAATTAAGGACTCAAAGAAGCCTGCCCAGACATCATTAGGGCAGTTAGGGACACCACAGGGACCGGGGGAGGACAAGCCCAGTTCCTCAAGGTTCCTTAACACCGGCCTTGAGCAATGATGGAAGGATGACAGAAACTCTTGATCACATGTAGAGGCTATTCCTGGTTGTCAACTTCACTACATCTGAAATGAACTACAATCCAAAATTAGAAGGCTCACCTGTGGCCCATCTGGAGGCTGAGAGATACAAGTTTCTGACCTGAATCTTGGCATGGAGACCTTGAGGAATAGTGACTATGAATCCCAGAGGATTAACATAGAAAGCTCTATGAGTTCAAGATCATCTGGGATTAAAGGTGTGGTGGCATAGTGGCTATGAATCCTAGAAGATTAAGACTGGAAGATCTACGAGTTCAAGCAAGGTCATCTGGGGTTAAAGGTGTGGTAGCACACACCTTTAACCTGGGCCACGCTTTTTGCTAGAGACCCATATAAGGACATTAGAAGAAGGAAGGCTCTCTCTGCTTTGCCTGCTTGCCTTATGGGACTGAGCAACTGCTAGATCCTTGGACTTCCATTCATAGCTGCTGCCGACCGTTGTTGGGAGTTAATTGTTGGGAGTTGAACTACAAACTGTAAGTCATCAATAAATTCCTTTACTACATAGAGACTACCATAAGTTCTGTGACTCTAAAAAACCCTGTCTAAGACACCACATAAATGCTAACCATGTAAAAGAACACAGCAAACTCAATGGATATTTGAGTCATATGACTTATGAAGAAAAGAAACACAGCGTCTCCTGTCAATGCCGTTTGCCACAATAATGCAAGCGTCCAGTGCTCCAAGTCTTGATGGTTTCTATCACTGTTCTGTTCCTGGGACTTATTATTTTGAACTTTATAATTTACAAACTTTCAGTGTACTAAAATATAGCGAATAAGTTTCATATCAGGTGTGTGTGCGTGTGTGTGTGTGTGTGTGTGTGTGTGTGTGTGTGCTTGCACGGTATGCATGTATATGCTTGTATACTTACATAATTATATATGTATAGGTGGTCTGAAAATAGAAGCAAAACTGTCTAGGAGAATAATAGGCACAGAGTAGAGGGTGGGAAGCTAAAATGGAGAAAGTAAAAAGAATAGTGCAGTGTGTTCTGCTCAAAGCACATTACTTAGATGCATGAGCATGGTGTGATGCTTGTAACCCTGGTTAGTGAGGCAGGAAAGTAATGGGATGATAAATATGCAACGCACAATAGTAAATACACACACACACACACACACACACACACACACACACACACACCATAGTATCTAGGCATTTAAACGTAGATTACGCCCTGCCTTGAAGAGAGGAGCACAAGTGTTGTATTAGTCAGGGAGTAGAGTGCGCAAACCTCCGCTCGCCTTGTCACTGCCTTCGTGAAGCAGACTTTACAGAACCATGGCAGAGACAGGAGATCATGGAAAGCAAAGAAAGGAAAAGCAATGGGCTCTGTGGCCCGGCTAACCCTAACCGAGGATCTGCATTAGCTGATGCCTATGAGAACGGATGGTGACTCTGCCCCACGGCGGCAGGACATGGACAGCCAACAACACATAGGTTCTGAGAAGCCTGGGTCTGTGCTCTGTCCTACTGAACTGCACTGTGGGGTGTAGTGGCATGTGGGCATTTGCACTTTTGTGGAAATCAAGCGGCTGACACTGACAGATGACGGAACTTGCTGCCAGTCACGTGCCTTCGCTCTAGCTTCAGGTTCCTTTATGAACTTACTTTATCCACTTTCTTGAAGGATCATTTTCCCCCTTTCTTTTATCCTGTTTACCCTAGCTATGGAACACCATTCCTTTTAAATTCTCCTTCCCACATGCAGTAGAACAACTGATGACCAGGAACACACTGTACTGATCTAGTCGTGGAACCCTGAGGTGGTCCATCCATCCCCATTACTAGTTGTACTGGCTGTTTTTCTGCCAACTTGACACAATTAGACT
>JADRCD010229838.1:0-20233 GCA_019843815.1 Montemys delectorum | reverse complement strand
TTTTTTTTTTCAATTTGACACAAGCTGAAGTCATCAGAGAAGAGGGAATCTTAACTGAGAAAATGTTTCTACCCAGTTTACCTATGAGCAAGTAATTGGGGTCATTTTCTTGATTGATGATTGATGTGAGAGGACCTAGCCCACTGTGGGTGGGGCCAGCTCTGGACAGGTGGTTCTGGTGGTATAAGAAAGCAGGTTGACAGATACATTGAAACTAATAGAAAATAAAGTGGGGAAGAACCTCGAGCAAATAGGCACAAGGGAAAATTTCCTGAAGAGAATGCCAATAGCTTCTGCTCTAAGATCAAGAATTGACAAATGGGACCCCATAAAGTTGCAAAGCTTCTGTAAGGCAAAAGACACTGTCAATAGGACAAAACGGCAACCAACAAATTGGGAAAAGATCTTTACCAACCCTGTATCTGATAGAGGGCTAATATCCAATGTATACAAAGAACTCAAGAAGTTAGACTCCAGAGAACCAAATAACCCTATTAAAAAATGGGGTACAGAGCTAAACAAAGAATTTTCAACTGATGAACAACAAATGGCTGAGAAGCACCTAAAGAAATGTTCAACATCCTTAGTCATCAGGGAAATGCAAATCAAAACAACTCTGAGATTCCACCTCACACCAGTCAGATTGGCTAGGATAAAAGACTCAGGTGACAGCACATGCTGGAAAGGTTGTGGAGAAAGAGGAACACTACTTCATTGCTGGTGGGATTGCAAACTGGTACAACCACTCTAGAAATCAATGTGGCAGTTCCTCTGGAAATTGGACATAGTTCTACCAGAGGACCCAGCCATACCACTCCTGGGCATATACCCAGAAGATGCTCTAACATGTAATAAGGACACATGCTCCACCATGTTCATAGCAGCCTTATTTATAATAGCCAGAAACTGAAAACAACCCAGATGTCCCTCAACAGAGGAATGGATACAGAAACTGTGGTACATCTACACAATGGAGTACTACTCAGCTATTAAAAACAATGAATTCATGAAATTCTTAGGGAAATGGATGGATCTGGAGAGTATCATCTTGAGTGAGGTAACCCAATCACAAAAGAACACACATGGTATGCATTCTCTGATAAGTGGTTATTAGCCCAGAAGTTTGGAATCCAAGAAGAACAACCCACAAGCCACAAGAAACTTAAGAAGAAGGAAGACCAAAAGGTGGACATTTCATTCCTTCTTAAAAGGGGGAACCAAATACCCACGGAAGGAGTGGCAGAGATTAACTATGGTGCAGAGTCTGAAGGAAGGACAAGCCAGCCTAAATATAGCTATCTCCTGAGAGACTCTGACAATACCAGACTAATACAGATGTAGAGGCTCACAGCCATTCATTGAACTGAGTACACGGTCCCCAATGAAGGAGTTAGAGAAAGGATCTATGGAGCTGAAGGGTTTGCAGCCCCTTAGGATGAACAACAATATGAACTAACTAGTACCCTCAGAGCTCCCAGGGACCCAACCACCAACCAAGGACTAAACATGGTGGGACTGAATGTTTTGGCAGTATGTGTATAGTAGAGGATTGCAAAGTTGATCATCAATAGGAGGAAAGGACCTCGGCCCTGTGAAGGTTTTGTGCCCCAGTGTAGGGGAATGCCAGGGCCAATAAGTGGGAGAGGGTGGGGTGGCAGGCATGGGGGGAGGGGAGGCAACAAGGGTTTGTTCTTGTTGTTTTTGTTTGTTTGTTTGTTTTTTGGAGGGGAAACTGGGAAAGGAGAAATGCACATGTAAATAAAGAAAATATCTAATAAAAAACATTATATATGAAAGCAAATACTATATTTGTTTTAATATATAGTTGATGAAATAAATGTTGAAACAAGAAAAAAAAAAAAAAGGAAAGAAAGCAGGTTGAGCAAGCCTTGGGTAAGCAAGCCAGCAAGCAACATTCTTCCGTTGTCTCTGCTCTAGTTCCTTCCACCAGGTTTCTGCCTTAAGTTCCTGCCTGGTTTTCCATTCATGAGAGACTGTATAGGCTGTAAGATGAAATAAATACTATCCTCTTCAAGTTACTTTTAGTCATTGTGTTTATCATAACAACAGAATACAAACAAATACAAGCTCTGAGGTAAGCAATGCCATCATCCCTAACTAAACACTCCCAAGACAGGAACTGCCCATATTTCTCTGTGACAACACATAATGGTAGACATTTTAGGTGGGCCGATACTCTGTTGACCTTACATATTCAAAGCCCAGTATGATTTTTGGTCTGAACACTCATTCAATACTTGAGAAACTGATAGTGAGGAGTTTTATGTTCCTCCCTGGGGAGGGGTGTTTAACTTCTTACCCTTTGAACCTCCTGAAATTTGGAAAATGGAAGGCCTCATCCTAACCAAATACTTCAGGAGAACCCATGAGTTGAGAAGGGCAGAGGGTGAGCAGGCCTGGAAGGTTACACTGAGATGGTTTCAATGCACTGAGGCAGTTTTGATACAGCGAGGGAGACAGCTCACAAGCGTCCTACTCCCAAATCCATGCCTTGGTCCCTTCTAGGGACTTCATTATGAGTGTATCTCGTGCTATAAGAAAATAATCTGAAATTGCTCCAAATTATTTGTTTCAAGGTTATGGGTTGTCACCTAAGGCAATCTTAGAAGGAATCTCCTCTATGAGTGACTGAAATGTTTAATCCCAACAAAGTATGAAGTAAAACACTCTTAAGTGATTCCACACTGTTCTTTTCCTATTTAAAATGTTCCTTGCAGACATGGTGACTAAATGTATTGTACCCTAGAAGAAATTCTGACTGGATAAAGGACATTAGGCAAAACCTAGGGAAATACAGATGAAGCAATGGACTAGAATGTTCAGTATTGGTCCATTGACTGTGGTAAATGTGCTGTACTAACAACGTGTGGTTTTAATGATGTGGGAAGCTAGGCGTAGAGTATATGGGAACTCCAGGAACTATCTTAATGACTTTCCTAAACTGAAACTATTCTCAAATCAAAACATTATCTTAGAAAACACTTTGCTGCAGATGAAGGCAGCTTTGTGGAGCCAGCAAGGGACCAGCAGGAAACTGTCACCAGAGCCATGTCTCAAAAATGACAAGTATGTCCCCATTCCTGCTGCAGAGTGATGTCAGATCAAACCCTTGTCTGCAGCAGTTTTGTAGAGGGCAAACAATCTGGAGGTGTCCCTGAATGTGTTTGGCAAGCCTGGGAAGAACTGTGGCCCCAGACATAACTTTTCCCCTTTGCCTCCCTAACTTCCAATCTCCCTTACAGGAACAGACACATCAAAGCTCTCTCTGGCCTTTTGAGAAGTGGCTGGCTCTCATATTCTACACCTGGTAATTCCATTCCCCTCACAGCCAACAACACATCAGAAGTGACAGTCATTTATAGTAACATATTTTTCTAATAGGGAAATGTCAAAGATGTCACTGCCTGACAATTTACATAGTTAAGAGCTGACAGAATGTTTAACTCAGACCCTGAATGTGTCATTCTCCACAGCCATCTGCTAACAAAGCCCATTGCTGCATCCATGCTTCAGGCTACTTCAGGAAGAATCAAAGGTGGCTGCTGCCAGGCAGGAGCCAGGTTCAGATCTTTCCCAAATGCCTGCGTTGAGGCCTTTGCCAGTGGTTTAAGACCTCTTTCCAGTTATAACTGTTGATGAAAGATGTAGTTGTTCATAGAAGAGCACAGAGCACAAAAGGACATATATGCTCTGACTTTCAGACACATGTAGGTTCTCAGCCATGGATCATGAGAAAGCAAAGTGGTAGCTAAACCTTGGAAGATAGGTTGGTCGACTTTACAAAACTTGTCCCATCATTATCACATGACCTGGTTGCTCTGCTCCTTGGCATTGTCCACAGGAGCTGGAAGCTTGTGTCCACACAAAAGACTGCACATAGAGCGTTATTCATAATTGTCATACGAAGGGGAAAAATCCACAAGATACCCTCTGTGGTGGTTTGAACGAAAATGGTCCCTTAGGCTCTTAGGGAGTGGCACTATTAGGAGGTATGGCCTTGCTAGAGTAAATGTAGACATACAGCCAAAAGAGTCCCGGACAGGTTCTCCTAAGCCTTTGTCATATGCCAGTTACAAAGAGTGCAGGTAGGCTCAACTGTTTACAAACCTTGCATCCTGGAAGAACACTTAAAAATAGACTTATTATTGAAATAAATTTAGGTTTGACAGCAAAATAGAGCAGAAAGTCCAAGGAGTTCCATGCCTTTGATACCAGCCTGCAGAGCAGTATAGTTATTACAGTAGCTGGATGTTCATCGGTCCGTTGTTACTATCCAAAGTCCATCATTTCTGTTGAGGTTAACTCATGGTAGCATAAATTCACAGACAACAGAAGGTGAATGTCATACTAGATCTGGTTTGAGTATTTGAGACCTGACCCCACAGTGGCTTCCTCCAACAAAGTCACACCAAACAACAATCTGCATTTGGATCTTCACTGGGGAGCCTCAGCACCGCTGAGTTGATGATCATGAAGAGCTTTGAGAATAGAGGCTCTCAAACAAAAGACCAGAGAGACATGTTGCCTGCTTGGGGCCACCTGGAGACATCAGCATAGACATAACACATAAGCATGCCCAAGCTGGACATTACTGTGCAAGAGTGTCTTCTCCTCCCCTCCTTAACATATTGCTAAACTGAAGTATCAGGCATAGAAGATAAACCTGAAAATATTGAGTGTAAGATTAAACCAGCCTTCCAAACACAGCCCTCAAAAAGACAAAATGGGCAAACTATAGGCGTGAGCTTTGTTCACGGTAGAAGAAGCGCTCTTTGCCAGGTTCTCATCTCATGACTTTTCCTGATTATATTGCTGAGTGTTACTTTAATGGCCTTTCCAAAGTCAGCTAGGATGGTCACCATTCTTGCCTGGCTGTTTTATTCTTGTCCTTCTCTTACAAATACTGGCACCGGGAAGGCTGTGGGTGCCATTTTTCCATAAGCCTGGCATGGTGCCAGCAGGGACTCAGCAACCTGTGGGAATGGGCCCAAGAGCACAGTGCAAAGGCCTGGCTGATGGTTCACTTGGTCATGTTGTCAAGACAACACGTGTGTCTACCTGTGCTTCTTGGCCTTCCTAATGCTGCGAGCCCTTAATGCAGTTCCTGATATTGTGAGTGACACCCAACCATGAGATTTTATTTTTGTTTCTACTTCTTAACTGTAAGTTTGCTTCTGTTTTGAATCGGAATATGAATCTCTGCTATGCAGGATATCTGATGGGTGACCCACCAAGGGATCGCACCGGTTGAATAACGCTGAATGATATAAATCCTGTGGTAGCATGTTGTCTTCACTAACAGTGTTCTACTATCAGTGTCGGTTGCCACAGGCAGCTTTGACTTGAAGAACAAAAGCAGAGAATCTGGTTCATTCATTTACAAAGTACAAGAATAATCACACTTTAGAAATGTAAGAGGGAGAGATCATTCATGTGTTCCTAGCCTTGGATATGTAGAGAAGATAGTTGCTATTAAGAGTCTACCTGGAGTTTTATCCTATGTATTTATAATTTTACATCATATTTTTTCATTTAACACTATAATATTATCATTTCCCCCAATTCTTAAAAATCCTCTGTATATATTTTAAAATGCTAAAAGATAGCCACATTAAAAGGATATATACTGGAATTACATAATCCTTTCCATATTACTGGACCTGAATTTTCCCCCTTCCCTTCTTCCTTTCCTTCCCCTCTTTCCTTTCTCCTTCCTCCCATCATTGCTTCCATCCTATTATAAGAATGATCATTTTTGAGAATACAGACTCATCTACTTTTAGGTGTAATCAAGATCATTCTTAGGCATGGAATTGCTGTGACAAAGGGTTGGGGCATTTTTAATATCTTGATACATAGCACAAAATCTTAGAAGGTCCACCCACTAGCTGCTTGTTTTCTCATGTTTCTTGCTGAGAGAAGTTAGTCTTGGTTATGTGTCCATGCCTCCTTTGTGAATAAATCATGAATGGGGTGAACATTCCATAGAATTCTGGGTGATGAGAAGAGACCTGTAAGGTTTGTGGGTTATCTTTTTCTTAATTCTTGAAAAGAGACAAAAAAGAAAGAGCGTTGGACAGTGCCATGTCTACATGGGTAACCTTGAACCAGGTCATCTCAAAGGCAAAACTAGTGAGGGAAGAGAGTTTACTGATGTTGTTGAACTTTTGGGTTAACCAACCCAGAAACTGCCTTTTTCTCTGAGATTCCCTTTTCTATGAAATGATGTAGTCTACTGGGTGCTTAAGAATTTGGCTTTCGCAGTTATCATAGCACCCTGAAGCATTATAATGGGAACAACAGCCTTATAAGTATTAAAAAATCTTTCCCAAATTAATTCTGAGAGAGAGAGAGAGACAGAGAGACAGAGAGAGATAGAGAGACAGAGGGAGACTGAGAAAGACAGAGAGAGCAATCTAATTTGGCTTCAATTTGATGCTCTTTTATCTACTGATAAAAGTTGATATGTATTATTCATTTGCTTCTTAATAATTTGCATTCTCTTTTCCAAAGTGCCTGGAAAGATCTTTAAAGATCAATGCTCCTCTGAAGAGGTCGTGCTGCAGGACTGAAGGCATGGCCACAGTGGAAATGAGTCTAAAAGGCACAAGGACTCCTCCTGCTTGTTTGCAGGCAGAGCTGTCTTGTACTTAATGACATGGGGCTTTGGTAGATTTGAATGTGAGATGTCTCCTATACTGAACATTTGGCCCACAGTTGGTGGTGCTATTTGGGGAGATGGAAGCAACTCTGGGATGCAGGGCTTAGTTGGAAAAAGGAAATAGGTCACTGAGGTGTACTTTTGAAGCTCCCTTCTTCTTGCTCTACTTACTGTCCATCTTGAAATGCCACAGCCTCTCCTTACACACTCCCACTGCTGGGATGTTCCACCCACACATACAGGGGCTGAGTCACTATGGACTGAATCCTTTGAGACATGAAGAAAATAAACTAATCTTTTTAAAGTTGTTCTCTTGCTTATTTTAATCACAGTAATGCAAAATAACTAAAAGGAGCTGATAGCCCCTAATATGGTGATGAATATTTATAAAGAACTAGTCCTTGACGTGCTCTTTCTCCACAAAAGGAATAGTCAGTAGGCAAAAACTGAGCTTGTGAGAGTAAAGGAAATGATGTGAGGTATCCACCAGAGACGACTACTCAGATGCAGCTTTAAACCAATATGAAGTCATTAGCCAGCTGGTAACTGGGATTCTCGGGACCCCAGTGTAGTCCTCGGGACCCCAGTGTAGTCCTGAACCTTTCTCGGGGTGAGGTTTTAAGCACAAAACCATGTTCTGGGTTGACATACTTCAGTGAACAAAAACAGTTAGCCAGAAGCAGAATTGCAGAAGCCAAAAAAAGCAAGGTTAGTACACTTAGAGGCTTTCCAGGAACTGTGGGCTTCGTTTGTTAGGTCCTCTGTTTTTGTTTTGGCCAGTGGTGCTGTGTATGTGCTGGGTTTTATGGTCTTAGCGGGACTGCCATCCTGGAGTCAACTGGGGGCGCCTGACATGGGAAAAGTGAAGAGAAAGATACATGCTTACTACAAGAGGGGCCTCACCGAGTGCCGTTCTCTGCCCACCGTGGCTTTCTCAGCTTAAATTGGTGAGCTCCCAGCCAATCCCCTGCCTCATCCAGCATACCTACAGTTCTACTCTAGCTTAAAAATAATCTCGTTAGCTTCTCCAGATAGAGAAATGTTTCCAGTCACTCCGGTTCTCAGAACAAATATTGGCGCATTTGAAACAAGCATTGGAAGCCGGGCAGCAGTGGCGCACGCCTTTAATCCCAGCACTTGGGAGGCAGAGGCAGGTGGATCTCTGAGTTCGAGGACAGCCTGGTCTACAGAGTGAGTTCCAGGACAGCCGGGGCTATACAGAGAAACCCTGTCTCGAAAGAGAGAGAGAGAGAGAGAGAGAGAGAGAGAGAGAGAGAGAGAGAGAGAGGAGAAACAAGCGTTGGAGCAAGAGCCTCTGCTTCATTTTCTGAAAGAAAGGAACAATTGAAAGGGATTCACCATCTTTCCATTAGCACCCTGGGAAGCCACAGCACACAGAATCATCTGTAGGAAGGAAACATGAAGTGGTCACATAATTAGAAATCTAAATGTCCTGCCTCATAATGGGAGGCTTTCAGTATTACAAATAGGCAGGAACGTCAAGCCCAACTGAGAATTTCTGGGGACAAAGTCTTGCCAGCAAGCGTGTGTGCTAGACATAGGCAAAGTGGTTTTCTGGAAGATTTATTGACTTTATGGTCAAAACTATTCAGCTTCCATCAAAGTCTTGTTCTAAGCCTTTGTATATCAACAGATCAATAGTTAATAGCAAAGCTAGCCAAGTTTAAAGCCAAATAACTCAAATCCCAAGACAATTGGATTTTACTCATTTATAATTTGGAGGCACTTGTGTAGACAAGTGATGTTGGTTTAGCTAATTTGTATATCTGAGGACTTCAGCTGGAACCTACCTGCCTCCTTTACACCACAGACACCATCAGCAGAGCGACTCATTAATCACAGATTGCTTCTCGCTGGCTTGTGCTCAGACTTGTGTTGCTCGGGTCTCCTCATTAATGGCACTTCTTCATGGGATTAAATCTTCCCAGGTAGTGATGCCATTAACATACCAAACAAATAGAACTGTGGAGCCTCTAACATAGCTGGGAACAAGAAAACACTCAAATTCAAGTGGCAGGATTAAAATAAGAAAGAAAGAGACAATATTTTCAAAAACTTGAATGCTGTTGGAGAGTTTCTGGTGCCATGTTGGTGAAGGCTATCTATTTGACCTACATACCCTATGAGTGGTAGCCACCATTTGGTGATTTCAAGCAATTATGGTGCTTTAACACAAATGTGAGCTGTGTTGGATAACGAGAATAGAAGACAATAAACTACGTGTGCTTCTGGGTGCCTACTCTTTATGTGCAAAATTATAAAATAAACAGTATCCAAAATTAGCTCCATCTCTGCCCTCAAAGAGATCTTCTCTCAGCCTTGAATTCTATGAGCCCACATTGAAAGGAATTAGATAATGGTTTAGGTTCCTGTGAGAATGACATAGGAGAAGGAGGTAAAATTGGCTGAGGGTTTCACCCAGACTGTCCTATGTGGTAGGCAGGTATTCTACCACTAAGTGACACCACTAATTCAATATATAGTAGATTCTTAATTACTATTTTTACAAGGGTTTCAGACAGCTAGGATGGTTAGTTCTAGTGGATCCTTCAGTTCCTTTGACTGAAGAATAATATCTTGGCTTTAAAACATGGAAAGTTAAATCCAGTACTCAGGAGGCTGAGTCAGGGGGATGCTCAGGGCAAGTCTGAGATCAACCCCAGCCTAGGCTGAATAGTGAGCACCCTTCTTAAAAGAAAACAACAAAAACTTAAACATTGATAGACTTTGAACTATTAGCATATCAGTAGTATATCAAATTTAAAAATGAATAGAAAACAAAACAAAACAAAACAGAATTACGTTACACTCACACCATGAAAGGAAACATATCTATGCTCTGGCAGGAAAGGATGCCTGTTACAGCATAAGTCTTAAAATGCCACTGCATAATATACCAAAAAGGACAACTTAAATAACAAAACAACGGTAATACTGGCTTATAATCCTACTACAATCCATAAAATAAAGGGAATCTCCATTAAACTATGAATAATATGAATAAGTGAGGAAACAGACAAAACAGCCTTTTCTTACAGAAGAATTCCAATTAGTAGCTGTAGAATGGAAAGACAAAAGCACATTCCAATAGTGATGCTAGGCAACTATAATCATCCATGACGGGTCATAGGTTGTCAAGACCACGCAAGGAGGACTCCTGGGTTGCTTCAAGTCTCTCCTCAGGTGTTTGTCAAGTATGCAAGACAAATCCAGTCACTCTGAAGTGGAGAGATGTGCAGACACGCCTTTAACTGAGAGATCAAAAACTCATCCCCTTAATGAGGCATGCTGACATCAAGCACTGAGAACATGACACCGTTTCTGTGACTCCTCCCCTAAAAAAATACACAATTTCAACTTGATTGTGATAGAAAAGCAAACACACTTTCACACACATGCACGCACTGCCAACCTGAGACAGAAGTAAATCCGTAACTGAGATTCCAGGGTGGAAATTTAGACTGGATTTTGGAGCATCAGAAGGATGCTAGCCAGAGCTGATGATGCCAGAACAAGCATACCACTTAATGACTACCACAGAGCAGTGTTAACTGTCATCATTTTGACACTTTCACTGTGGGGGTGTAAATTGTTGCTATCAGGGAAAGGTGAGGGAGGAGAGTTAAAAACAAGACTCCGTGCTACACTTATTCAGCTTTTCTTATCTTAGCTTTTGTAACTGCCTGGAAGTTTCAAAGTAAAAGTGTTTTTAAATGAAGATATTTTACACACACACACACACACACACACACACACACACACACACACTGAATTTCAGTGTCATCTGGGAAAATTGACTGATCCACTCATGATCATTTCTCACAGAGTAATATCCATGACTTTCCCTTTAAACAGGACATTTGCTTTTCCGGTGTGTCTCATCCCTTTCCCCTTCCTATTGCACTACACGACCATGTGTCATTACTATGTGTCATTACTGTGCTATGAGCCTGGTTTCAGAAGCATTGAGTTTGTAACTGCTGCTTTGATCAGAACCCTGAGCACTGGGCCTAGTAACCCACCTGCTGGTCTTTAAAAACATTTTTTCTGCAACTGCATTTTCCACGATTGTTCAAGCTGTTGCCACTGTCTAACTGGATTTCCTGCCTCTGCCCTCCATTCTCCTATTCCAGCCTTCCTGTCCTCTAGGAACTAACTTAGACCCTTTCTCCATCATGGCTGTGTCCATCCACTGAGTTCATCTCTCCTTGTGTAGGATGAAAGAGCCCCATTTCTCACCACTCACGTAGTGAACTGTGACTCTGAGGCAAACAGACTTCCTCAAGTTCTGCGGACACTCCTACAGCAAAGACCTCATCTTCAGTCATCAAGGATCTCTTGTGCCTTAAGGAAACCAAACAGGAAAACCAGTAGCTGGACTTGAAGTGGTATTCATTCAGAGGAAGTATTCTTGAGGAACATGCATGTGAGTCTTGAAGGGATGGTGAGGAAAGCCTTGGGGGTTTTGGAAGCAGGGAAGGAAGACCTTCACCAACGGGAGCAACAGAATCAAAGGCCTGGACTACAAAGAAAAGCCGCCATCAGCTTTTGCTGCAGGAGTCTGCCAGGTGGAAGCAGCCCATGGCCTTGTGCAGTATCTAGGTTTCTGTTACGTCTTCTTTAACTCACATTTTGACCCCTAGAAGGGTAGAGATTTGTAGGAGTATCATGCTAATGGACCCCAGTTGTATTCTCTATAGGAAATGACAGTAGTTGGAGGGTATGTCTACTATGAGCCGCGTGACCTTGGAGACATTGTTTAGTGGGTTTTTGTCGATGATCCTTCATAGGTAAAACACTGAACTACACAGCACAGGGAGTGAGGACACCAATATTAACAACAGATGCTGAGCCAACGGCAACAAACACTGGATACCAACCACGATCCTGTCTGAGCAGGCTTGGGGTTATATAATTCTCGCAATTCTTCTGTGAGATAAATATTGCTCTTCCTACATTTAACAAGAGAAGAAAATGAAGTTGAGGATAGTTAACCCTCTTGTCAAAAGGGTCCATGAGGCACTGGAAGCCCCAAGTGTTACACAGGGTCAAGTGAACAATAAGCATGCAGTCTTTTGTTTAAAATTAACTGTGTTTCTCAGAAGAGTGGCAGAACATGAAAGCAAGCGTGTGGCCCTGCTAAACGTGGGGCTCCTTGTAGGCAGGAAGGCATGAGAAAGCTCAGGTTGTAAGGCCAGCCCCAATGGTGTTTCCAAGCTACCAAAGTGTGTTGGAAAGAGCCCACGTGAAGGAAAGCATTCACCTTAGGAATGAAAGGGGAAAGAGCAGACAAGTATGTACCCTTCTGGTGCTCACAAAATGCCAGAGGAATGGGATCCTGGCACCCACTGAGTAAAATCAAGAAGTCTGAAGTGGACAGAAGAAGCCACCCACATGTGACTGTGCTCCCAGGAATGCCAACAAACCTACATCATAGTGTGGTTTATTGAGCTGATGTGAGTTCTGCCCTGGTCCAGGGAGTCTAATTGTGGTCTGCACTGAAGAATGCCGAAGACCTTTATATATCACACTTCCATTAGTCTCAAGTCAGCTGCTTCTAGAAATTGTATTTTAACAGGAACAAATGCATCCCAGTTACTAACCACATTAGCTAATATTTTGGAAAAACTTGCTCAGCAGGATGCTCCATTTCAGCTATGCTCAAGTAAGAAAAGGGTAGGTCTGGGAAGGGTATGTGTTGAGCTGTGCCCTGTCCTTGTCTCCGGTGCCCTGCTCCGGCACCTGCTCAGAGCTTGCTAAAGAAGCAGCTTTCCCTGAGCTGCAGAGAGGCCTGCCTGAGAAGCCAGGTGCTCTCATAAGGAGTGTGTGTTCCCAGTTTTGGTGTGTAACTGGGATTCTCACACACTTGAAAAATGGCATCTTCGTTAAACAAAAGGACAAGCCAAGGCTCCCTGGCGATACCTCCTGAACCACTGCATAGCTTTCGTAAACTGAATTCTCATCAGTTCTATGGGAGGTGAATTAACAAATCTATAAATGAGTATTTGCTTGTTATTACCTTTCCTTTAAGAGGAGTTAGCATGGATGGCAGTGGGATCCATCATGGAGATGAAAGGCTTCCAGAGCCTCCCAGAATGAGGCCTCGCAGGCCCCAGGGATGACGGAATGGGAAGCAACCTTGACGTATTTACTGTTCTGGGAACCCTCTCAACCTCCAAGAGACACTGAAGAATACAAAAGGAGCTACTCTATGATCACAGGAAACTCGGAGTATGAGATGACCCAAAATGGGCACCTTGATCCATTACTCGAAGGACAGTTTTTCTATCAAAATGTTAGCCCCAAAGACCTCCTTCTTTAAGCCAGGATGTTGGGTGTGGCCTAAAGGGACTATCTCACTAGATTAGGTTATGACTTTTGCATTTTGAGTAAAAAGAACTTTTTTGTTTTGTTTTGTTTTGTTTTGTTTTGTTTTTCAAGACAGAGTTTCTTTATGCAGCCTTGACTGTCCTGAAACTAGGTCTGTAGACTAGGCTGGCCTTGAACTCACAGAGGTCCACCTGCTGGAATTAAAAATGTGTGCCACCACCACTCAGTTGTAAAAAGAAAGTTAATCTCAGAAGCATGAGTAAAACCCTTAGAAGTAGGTCAGCTACCAGAATAGTTCCCCAACCCTGCGAACAGATATTTGATGGGAATCCTGCCCAGATGGCATCCATGAAGTCTGTGTCAGACTGAGCAGTATGTTGAGGATGGGGATGTGCCGAGTCGGATAGTTGGTCCCCAAAAGGTACAGTTCTCGCCTCTTCCTTTTAGTAAATAAATTAAGAATTTGGCCGCTGGCTAGAAACTCACTGCCCGTTCTCACTTTGCTTTACCTCAGTCTACAAGGGAGTTAGGCAGTTCTGTTTTAAATAAAAGCTTTATTAAAATAGAGCTAATTGGGGCTGGAGAGTTGGCTCATCGGTTAAGAGCACCGCTGCTTTTCCAAAGGTCCTGAGTTCAATTTCCAGCAACCACCTGGTGGCTTACAACCATCTGTAATGGGATCCAATGCCCTCTTCTGGTGTGTCTGAAGAGAACAATAGTGTACTCATATACATAAATAAATAAGTCTTTAAAAGAAAAAAAGGAAAGAACAAAAATAAATAAAATAAAATACAATTAATTAAAAAAAGACATCATCTCTTAAAAACGTGTGCTTCAAAACAACTTACAGTTTATTTAAAATCATATAGCAAATATTTTTTATTTTTTGATTTACTTAATTTTTTTACACTCCATATTTTATTCTCCCCAACCCCCATCTGCCCTCCAACTATTCCACATCCCATACCTTCTCCCCTCCCCCCTGTATCCACGTGGGTGTCCCACCTCCCACCCTACCTGACCTCTAAACTCCCTGGGGCATCCAATCTCTTGAGGGTTAAGTGCATCATCTCTGAATGAACACAGACCTGGCAGTCCTCTACTCTATGTGTGTTGGGGGCCTCACATCAGCTGGTGTATGGTGTCTGTTTGGTGGTCCAGTGTTTGAGAGATCTTGGGGGTCCAGATGAATTGAGACTTCTGGTCCTCCTACAGGATTACCCTTCTCCTCAGCTTCTTTCAGCCTTCCCTAATTCAGCAACAGGGGTCAGCTGCTTCTGTCCATTGGTTGGGTGCAAATATCTGGATCTGACTCTTTCAGTTGCTTGTTGGGTCTTCTGGAGTGCAGTCATGCTAGGTCCCTTTTTGTGAGCACTCCATAGCCTCAGTAATAGTGTCAGGCCTTGGGACCTCCCCTTGAGCTGGATCCCACTTTGGGCCTGTAACTAGACCTTCTTTTCCTCAGGCTCCTCTCCATTTCCGGCAGGCAAATGGATGGAACTAGAAAATATCATCGTGAGTGAAGTAATGTACTCACTAATAAGTGGATGTTAGTCAAAAGAAAAAAAAACACAGAATACCCAAGATACAGTCCACAGAACTCAAGAAGGTCAACAAGCTGAAGTGCTCAAGTGAGGATGCCTCAGTCCCACTTTAGAGGGAGAAGAAAGCAATCACAAGTGGGAAGGAAGGAAGGGACCTGGGAGGGAAAGTGGTGGTGGTGGGGAAGGTGGGGGGGGGCACTGGAGGGGAAAGGGGAACCTGATCTGGTGTTGGATGACCAGAAAAGGACTTAAGCCCTGAGGGTCAGCAGAAAGAATGGAAACAGGCAACTTCGGGAAGTAGGAGGTTAGCAGAGACCCTCCAGAATGTACCAGAGACCTGGGAGGTGAGAGACTCTCAGGCCTCAAAGAGAGGGACCTTAGACGAAATGCCTGACAGTAGGGAGAAGGAACTTATAGAGCCCCCCTCCAGCAGGAAGACAGGGCATCAAATGAGGGAGAGAGGGGCATCCCACAGTCACAACTCTGACCCATAATTGTTCCTGTCTGAAAGAATTACAGGGATGAAAATCATATAGCCAATAATGCAATCACTTTTAGAATATTTTTATCACCTTGTGTCATCAACAGTACTCCCTGGTTCCTTTCACACCTGAATTCTAGGCAACCACAAATTCTATTATAGATCTCCCCAATCTAGTCGATTCATGTCAATGGAAACTTACAAAATGTGGTCTATTATAACTGGCTTCACTGACTTAGCAGAATGTCCTCACAGTCTATTTACATTACAGTACAAGTCATTTGTCATGTGTTTTTATACCTGAATGTCATATCATAAGTTTATATGTTTTAATTTATTTGTTAATAAGTTTCTAGCCTAGACACTTAAATTGTTTCAAATATTTGGCTCTTATGAATAATGAATGCTGCTATGAGCATCTATGTTTTCAACTCTTTTGAGTATTTATCTTCTCATATATTTGTATATGTATCTACACTTATATAAATATATATTATGAAGGCACAACCCTCATGATTGGGATTAGTTTCTTATAAGAGATCTCAGGGCTGGGGAGATGGCTCAAAGGGTAACGTAGTTTCACACAAGCATGAAGACCTCCTTTCAAATTCATGGAGCCCATATAAAGCCAGACATAACAGTGTGTGACTGTAAGCTCAGTGCTCCTATGGCAAGGTGGATGGCAGGGGTGGGGGTGCTCCTAAGAAAGTCACAGATCAGCTCTCCTTGTGCAAGCAGCAAAACAGCAAAGCTGAGACTCCACCTCACAGTAGGTGGACAGTGAGAGGAAACACCAGATTTTTCCCTTTGACCTTCACACATTCTGTGGCATGTATGTGTGCACATGTACATACGTTGCCGTCAGAGAGCTAGTTCATCACCCCACACATGTGTAAGGACAAGACAAGAAGTCATTGTCTTTGAGCCAGAAAATGGGCCCACACCAGACACTGAATCTGACACACTGCAATCTCGAATTACTAAGCATCCAGAACAATAAGAAGCTGTAGCTAAAAGCCAATCAGCTTGTGACATTTTGTAACCACCCGGAGGGATGAAGCCATGCAACATCCTGTGAGTTTGGTATGCTATGTTCACCTCTAATCCATCTTGGAGTATTACAAGCACTTACCTTCTGGTTTCTTTTTTAATCCATTGGCTCTTTAGGAGCATGCCATTTAATTTCCACATTGTGAATTCCCAAAATATCCTTCTGCTATTGATATATAATTTATTCCACTGTGCAAAAAAAGGAATTGTATGATATCAATCTTTTTTACCTTATTGAAATGTCTGTTATAGTGTAACATGCATTTTATTGACAGGAATGTTGCACGTTCAGTTAACGTCAGTGTGTGTGTGTGTGTGGGGCTGCTCTTTGGTGGAGTATCCTATAGATGTCTTTGGGGTTTGCTTTTTGTAGTGTTGGAATCTTTAGTTTCCACAATGGATTTTTGGCTCTCTGTTATTAGACGTGGAGTATTGCAATGTCAAACTGCTAGAGCTGAGTAATCAATTTCTTCTTAGTTTTGTTAATTTTTCTGTGATGTATTTTGAGCCTCTGTTGACAGGGTTGTTCGTGTATATTTAGAATTGCCGTGACACCTTCGTGGACTGGCCGTCTTAGCATGAGAACATGTCCTTTACCTGCAGTACCAATCTACTTGCTTCAAGCCTATCTTTCAGTGTGTTGAGGTTACTGTTCCCCTCATTTTAGATCTATTTATCTTTGTATGTCTTTAGGCTTTAGCTCAAGCTCAGTCTACCCTCTCCACTGACTGCTTCTTTTCACAGCTAAGATTGTTGTGAGAGGGGTCATTTTCACGCCTACTCTACACCTCTGGAGAAGTGAAAAGGACATTTGAACTCTTCTCTCAGCTCTTTGCCTTTATGGAAGCCAGTTTATCTGAAGGTCTGTATTCCGTCGTGGGGAATATTTACCCAGAACCTGAATATTAACAAGACCACTGGGTATTTCTAGATATGCATCAGGTTGGGAAATCGTGGGTATCATTTTCTCTATATTTTTCAGATACCTTCATTTGAGGTTATCAAGTGGCTACGACATTTCATTATTACATAGTGCTTACCACGCAAAGTTTGTATTTTAAACAGTCTATAATGTTCAAAAAAACCTCAGACAACCTCTGTCCTAATGCCCAGTTCTGAAAATGTTTATGTGTGCCTTGAGGTTTTACTTGCTTATCACCTATTAATCTGACTGAGAGCTTACAACTGCTATTGTTTTCTGAAATCCTCTGGCCAGACATGGGAACTGCTGGCTTTACAGGAACAGAACGTAACCTGTCATGGTCCCCAGTACAAAATGTCCTCCACAGGCTCCTGTGTTTGAACACTTAGTCCCTGGATGGTGGTGCTGCTTGGGAAGGTTACGGAACCTTCAGGTGCGGGAGCTCCCTGGAAGAAGTGGGTCACTGTGAATTGGCTTTGAGATTCTCTAGCTTGGCCTGAACTGCTGATGGAAGGTGACAAGCTGACCCCATGCTCTGGCCCCCGTGCCTTCCCCACCAAGATGGAGGCATTTCTCTGGAACTATAAGCCACTCCCCTGGCCCACCCCTCCAAAAAACTTTCTTCTCTATCTTGCTTTTGTCTGATCTTTTATCATACCAACAGAAACAAACCGGTACCTATAGTCACTCCTTGGTGTCACGGGATATTGGTTCCAAGATCCCTACAGGTGCCAAACTGGGAGAGTGCCCAAGTCCTTCATATAAAGTAGTGCGACAATGCATGTAACTAATGTATGTATATCCTTTCCTATACGTTAAATCACTCATAGGTGACTTCCCCTACCTATCTCAATGCAGATGCTATGCAACTCATTTTATTGCATTGTTTACTGAGAAAGGTGAGTCGACCCTCAGTGCAGATAGCTTTTTTTCCCCACTTATTTTCAGTCTGTGGTGGATCGACTCTTGTGTGTGGAAACTACAGATACAGAGAGTCGCCTGTGCTGCCTCCGCTGGCCTGAGGGCAGTCTGTTTTCTGTGATAAAGTGTTCTGAACCAGCTCTTTCTGGGATCTGTTTAATTTCCTCTGAAAGCTGTTGTGTTTTGAAGGAAGGCACACAAAGCGGAGAGCACGTCCATTGGGGTCTGATACTGCTGACCTCTGTGTGATTTGGGGTGTAAAGCAGAGCGAACTGAGTGCTTGGCGGAAGCACAGCTGGGTCTCTCCCTCCTTTATTCTGGCTTCTCCTCCTAGTGTCTCCTCTCCTTCCTTACACTTCTTCCTTTGTCTTGCGTAGTAGCATGGCCCTTACTGGATAGCCAGTGCACAGGACTTTCTGCTTTGGACCCAATGTGTTCTTTTCCTGCCAGTCCTTGTTCTTTCTGGTCCTGCCCATCTTTCCCTCCATGAAACTTTCATCCTGCCCATCCTTGTATTCTGCATGTTTTTAGAATTAACTGTTCATAGCTACCCTTCAAGTCCTAAAGCCTGGCTACCTTACTTTTAGGGGAAAGCATGCTACCCCCAGTGGGGAAAAAAATATGCTTTTGACAAGAAAAAAATATTTCTCTGTGTCAACTGTTAATTTTGCTGAAGTCTTCAAAGTTAGCAAAACAAAATGTAAATCAATATCTGCCCAAGAAGGAAAAGAAGGCTGGAGGTAGCTATTCTGGGCAAGAGATGGGTGGGTATTGCTTGGGCTGGAAAACATCAGCTTGGATTTAACATATCGATTAAGCACAGCTCGGTGCCTTCCGCTGGCAAGAATCAAAGCACAAGGCTAAACACTGAATTAGCTGTGTACCTGCACCTCACAGCAGAGTGAAAATGAGGCAGTTGGTTTTCCTTTCTCCCTTCCCCCCTTATTCCATAGCATCTCCTCGCCTGCCAGGAAAAAAAAAAATCAAAGCAAGGGAAAATATGCTTCCTGGTGTTTAAGGGAGGTACAAGACACACTTAAAAATTGATTTACACTTTGATCGTTCTCGAAGCTTCATTATTCCAAGCATCGGTGTGAGAGATCCTCTGATCTTGCAGACTCCTTAAGGCAGGGACAACAGCAACAGATGCGGTGCCTTTCATGCACAACCTGATCCACTGGCTGATTTATCCACTTCCGTTCTCATTTTCCTGTCATTGATTTCTTAATGATGTCTTACTTATCTGTAGCTCTCTTACGGGGTGGGCTTCCTATGGCACTGTCTCAAGAAAGATGGTCCATCCCTTCCCCCAACATCGGAAACCCAGCTTCTCTCCTCCAGTGTTCTTTATCACTGTTGCAGGGGTTAGAGACTTTAATCATTTCGTAACTGAAATAACCTCCGTAGCGTGTGGAGTTTGCGGCTAATTTGTCTTTGGCACACAGTGTTCAACTGCTTTTCCTTGCTAGGGAAAGGGCCATGCCTCTTGGTATTGCTCCGTTGCTCTGTGGGCAGTAAGTGAGTTGGCTGCAGGCCCAAGGCAAACTCTAGGTAGCTGCAGACAGACAGCTCAGGACCAGGAAAGCATGGCTCAGTGTGGCTCAGCTCGGCTCAGCATAGCCCAGAGAATGCACATATGTATAGCATGGAGCTATTGACATTTGAGTTGCTCAGAGAGGCAGTAGGAGCCTTTAGTACCAAGTGGTAAAGAAGGGGGAGACAGGAAAATTGAAGTTCCAGAACAATCTGTGGAACTATCATGAGGTTGTCTACAGCAAAGAGCCTGTTTTTCTTGGTTGCTAGCTTCCCAAAACTCCACACACATTAGCAGGTGGGCGGAATGATGGATATCATGTCTCTCCTGCTTCTCTTGAAGGACCCAAGCCCTCACTCCCAGAATCCTCCCAAATCTAACAGCTCTAGTTGAGTCCTTGTCTGGGATTAGCTCTGGGCTAAAGACGGATAGTCATCTCATCAAGTTCACACTTTTTTCTGAGGGCAGCCCTTATTAGATAGTCCTTGGATACCTGGTCTTCTCCTTTCAACATGAGATCACCCACAGGGCGGTGCTATCCCCGGAGCTCCCTATGGGATTAGTAAGGTGTTTTCTGCAGTTCAATCAAAGTTTCTTATTCCCTCTGTCTGACTGTTTCTTCTTTAACCCTGAGGTGGGTGCCAAGAGTCCCCTCACCTCCCAAGATGCTTTCTATAAGTCTTTATCTCAGAGCATGCTACCTCTAGAGGCACACTCAGCCATAGCAAGTGATAAGTCACAAACAAAA
>JADRCD010229835.1:0-11265 GCA_019843815.1 Montemys delectorum | reverse complement strand
AAAAAAAAAAAAAAATGAAGACCCAAAGAAACAGTCCCACATATTTTCATATTGGGTTTGAGAGGTGGTGGGCCATCCTGGGAAAGAGGATAGACAGAATATGGTCAGATGGAGATTTTTATAGGTACATGTGTTCAGATTCTCCTCTGTGCCCTGCATTTTCAGAGACTTGGAGGTCATTTCCTCCTATAGGAAAGCAGCCCTTCAGAGGGTCTCAGGGCCCTGTGGCAGAAGGCAGAGCATCCTTCCTAGGATGCAGGTCTCACCTCAGGGATGAAGGGAAGCAGCATATGAGGGCTGGACGAGCTTCCTGGGACTGTGTTTCGAGAAGCTGAGGTAGTATGTTTGGTGAATAATGTCATGAGTCCTCTGCCTTAGCACACAGTAGACATTCAGAAAGCGGCAAGCCAACCTCAGAATTCTCTTCTCATCCTGTGTGCTTGCAAATGCATGCACACATACACACATATTCAGGTATACAGACACACATGTAGAGGCTGGAGGTCAACACAGAGTATCTTCCTCAGTCACTCTCCCCTTGCTCATTGAGATAGTCTCTCACTGAACCTGGAACTCCCTGGTTCATAGACTGTCTGCCCAGCAAACCCAGGATCTGCCTGCCTCTACCTCCCCGAAGCTGAGGTTACAGACAAGTGCCACCACACCCAGCTTTTTATGTGAGTAACAGGATTCGAACTCACACTTGTCCTGCATCCTCCCTAGCATCCTGACTAAGTATTGTGTTGTCTTGCATATACCAACGAAGCCACCAGGTGCTGAGCCTTGTCTGAGCCAATCACAGCTTACCAGGCTTGAAAAGATAACTGTTTTCCAAGTCCAAATCACCCACACCCCAGAGGAAGCCTGGCTCTGTCATAAGCCTGCATGCTGCTGAGGAATCCTAGCTCTTGGACAGCCCTGATCCCTAATGAAGTTCTTGGTGACAATTGCCATCTACTGAACAATGACCCTGAGCTGGCTACTCTGCTCAAAGCATGAATGAGCAGCTCCTACAAGAACCATGCTGTCAGGCTTCGGCACACCCTTTCTAGTCAAGGAAATGCAGCATTAGAAAGGCCACAAGGCTGGGTCTGTTGCATCCCTAAGCCCAGCTTGGCCACCTTTCTCTACCCTGACTTAAAATCTCAGTCTTATTCTAGAAGACAGAGTGAATATCCAGCCTAAGCGCTTAGAAGATACTTGTAGACATACTACATTAGCAGTGTGGCCCTACCGTAGGAATATGTAGAGACAAAGGCTGTTTTCCTCCCTCCAGTTCTCTAGCTTTCACAAATGTTTGCTTACACCTAGGTCACTTTAGGTCTGGTCCTAAGGTTCTGCACTTTTGGCCTAAACCAGTTGGAAGAGTTCTAGGAACAGGGAGAAGGCCATTTTACAGCTTGGGCTTATATACTACAAATGGTGCCTAAAAGATTTATAGAAACCAGCCGGGCAGTGATGGCACATGATTTTAATCCCAGCACTTGGGAGGCAGAGGCAGGCAGATTTCTGAGTTCGAGGCCAGCCTGGTTTACAGAGTGAGTTCAAGAGCAGCCAGGGCTAAACAGAGAAACCATGTCTCGAAAAACAAAAACAAAAACAAAAACAAAGAAAGAACACAAAAACCCAAGATTTATAGAAACCTGTAGAATTCACATGTAGGCCTGCCAAGGTTCAACCCCTAGCCTACCCCATGGCCTATCCCCAGGGGACTGTCACAACAAAGACTGTAGGCAGCAAGGCAGTAAAGGAGCAAAGGAGGAGGCTGAGGAGGTCCTCGGAGAAGGGTGGGAACCCATTTGGCACCTGTGCCTCTCCATCCCCACCCCCACTACTCCAGATATGGCTCCAAGACCTGTAACTCCGAGATCAAGGTGCCTGGAGAACTGATTTCTGCTGAGGTCTCACTCTACTGTGTCCTCACATGTTGGGTATAGAACCCTGATCACACACCCTCTGTCCCACGGACTGTAGTTGTGTTGGATGGAAACCCACGCTTGACTCCATTTAACCTCAAGTACCAGCTTGAGCCTCAGCTCCATGGTTACTTGGGGCCTAGGGCGGTGCCATCTGAGTTTGGAAGGGACACACCTCAATCCTGGACAGACACCATGAACTACCAGACTGGCTGTGGACCTGCTAGTACCTGTTAGTGAGGATTGAAGTCAGGTTCAGAAGAAATGGGCTTCCCCACCTTTGAAGCCCACGAGAGACCTCTCAGGCTCTAGGTAGGTTCAAGTTCCCTCTCCTCAAAGATGCCCACCACCTTTCCTCCTTCCTCCCGGGCAGGCCATCATAGGAACCTGCACCATGGGACGGTGATACCAGGGTTCCCTGTGAACCACAGGAACTATGTTAGTGTTAGGGTAGGAGGTAGAGATAAGGGCGACTCTCTCACAGCTGCTGCTCTGTGGTCGAACCAGAAACCAAAGTGTCTTAGTCAGGGTTCTATTGCTGTAATGAAACACCATGAGAAACAGCACGTTGGGGAGGAAAGGATTTATTTGGCTTCCACTTCCACATCAGAGCCCATTATTAGAGGAAGTCGGGGCAGGAACTCACACAGGGTTGGAACCTGGAGGCAGGAGCTGATGCAGAGGCCATGGAGGGATGCTGCTTACTGGCTTGCTTCCCCTGGCTTGCTCAGCCTGCCTTCTTATAGAACCCAGGTGGTAGACGTGGGTCTTGTGCACTGTATATTCAGCTGCTGATTTTTGTGCCCAGAGATCTGGTTACAGTCCAGATGTTAGCATTGTCATGGTTATTGAACCATTTCCGTTATCAATGTTGTGTATAGAATGGTCTTCAATTATCTCTGATTGGTTAAAGAGCTGATCAGCCAATGGCTGGGCAGAGGAAATAGGAAGGCTGTCCTTCCAGTCTCAACCAGAGGGCCCAGGTAGGGAGAGAAGTAAGAGAAGGACCATGCAGAGAGAAGGTAGAGAGGCCATGTATTTGCAATGAGAGAGCAGACATGAGGACACACATGGACCAGACCGAGCCAGGGCGAGACCCAGATTAAAGGTAAAGGACCATGTGGCTGGGAAGTAGATAGCTTAGAGGGTCAGAATAGCTTAGAATCTGCCCAGCCTAGGCTTAAAGCTTGTTAATAAGCTTAATAGGTCTTTGTGTCAATTTTTTGGGAGCTAGAACGGGAACCAATAAGGCTCTCAAGCTTAAATTAGAGACTATACCCAGGACTACCAGCCCAGGAATGGTACTACCCACAATGGGCTAGGCCCTTCTCCACTGATCACTAATTGAGAAAATATTTTACTGTTGGATCTCATGAAGGCATTTCCTCAACTGAGACTCCTTCCTGTCTGATGACTTCAGTTTGTGTCAATACACAAAGCCAGCCAGAACCCAAAGCAACCATGAACTGTACCCAGGGATAGGGCCAGGGGGTAAGTGCTGTGAAGTGGCCTAGAAGAAAGATCAGAGGCTGGAGGGAAGGGACCCCCAAGACTGTCGGCCCAGAATCCTAGCCCCTACCCTAGGGCCCCACGGTCACCACCGTGGTGTGTTAGCTGTATTGTTGCTATGACATGCGTGACAAAATAACTTAAGGAGGAAGAAACTTCGTTTGGTTCAGTGTTTGAAGATAGGTCCATCACAGTGGAGGAGGCATAGAGGTGGGAGTTACATTGTATCAATCAGGAAGGCGGGGAGAGAATGATGTTTCTGCTCCCTCTCTTCCTTTCTCCATTGGCCCAGGAGCCCAGGCTGTGCGATAGATGCGATCATATTCAGCCCTGTCTAGAAACTACTCCACAGCCTGTTGAGAGGGTGTGTTTCCATGGCAATTCTAAAGCCTCCAGGTGGCAGGGTGAGCATCTCAGCCCTGCCTTTCTGGCCTGCAGGTGATCCTGGGGAAGCTGTATGAGACGAGGAGCAGTCAGCTGAGGAAGTACAAACCTCCTGTGAAGCTGGATGCTCTCTGGCACATGCCTCACTTCAAGAAGGTCAGTGGCCCCTGCATCCACCTTTCTGCACCAAAGCTGGGGCTGGCTGATGCTTACCTGGGTCAGAGTTCTTCGGACTTCTGACAACTGACGCTCGGAACCAACAGCAGGTGGCAGATGAGATCTAGGGGCTTTCCCTCTGTCCAGGTTCTGAGTCCACTTAGCTCATCAGAGATTCTAATTTTTTAAACATGTGTGTAGTATGTGATTGGAGAGGGGTGGTAGTGCACACATGTGTACGTGTGTGAGTGCAGATGTCCACTGAGCACAGCTTTGGGTGTCACTCCTGTCTTTTACCCGAATCCAGGTGGACCCTTGTGTTTGTTCTTATACGGAAGGCTAGGTGGCCCAAACTTCTGGACATTTTCCTGTCTGTACTTCCAGTCTCACTATAGGTATGCTGGGATTGCAGAGGCAGGCTGTGGCAGCTGACATCATATGGCTTCTGGGAATCTGAACTCCTAATACTTGTATAGTAAGCACTCTCCCCACTGAGCCCCACCCCCCACCAGTCCTCGGCTAAGGCTCTTGATAAGCACCTGTGGGTGAGCTACTATATTGACCTGTTTTATAGACAGGAAACATGGAGAATGCTGGGAAGAGTCAGGGCCTTGGAAGATCTCAGGTCATCTCAGCACAGAGCTGGGATGGCTGGCTACCTGGAAGCAGAGGCTGTCTGTGTAGAGAGTATCACTCTAGTGATGGGTCCGAATGTATCTGGTATGGGGAAGACACACCCAAATGGGAACAAGCTTGTGCCCTCACTGCTAATCTACCTGAACGATGGTACCAGTTGAGATGGTACCATCGCAGGAAATGACCTTGAGTTCCGCCCCCTCCGCGGGGCATCTAAATAAAGGTGAGTTGGGATACAGGGGCCAGGCTGCTCGTTGGCTTTAGAGTGGATCTTGTTCTTTCACCATGTGGCCCTGTAACACCCAGGGAGTCATGATCAGCAAGTCTTATCAGGACAAGGACAATGTGGGGTGTGTCAGGGTAACATTACAGACTAAGGGAAATGGGGAGGCTGGAAATGAGGTCTAGGACAAGAAAGGCTGCATAGGGCTTGTGCAGCCAACCCAGGCAGGAGGAGTCTTTCTTGAAGGTCATGAGGGACACCTCTGGCCCTATCAAGACAGCTGCACCAGCAATATTCCCAGGCAGCCGGCCCGGCTGTGCTGCCTGAAACTGTGAGTTAGACAGTGACAGGACCGCTGCCTTCCTGAGCCTAATGCACTTGAACAAGCTGCTGAGCTTCCGCTGGAAAGCGGCTCTGCAACGCTAGATGTGGCCTCTTGTGTCTCGCCCAAGTGGCCTCCATCGACAGATGTCAGTGACCATGTGCCCTGCTGCCCATCAGCCCAGGCCTCTGCTGGGCTCACAGCAAATGTCACAGAAAGAACATGACTGAACACTGATCAGGAGGTGGCGGAAGTCATTGCCACACTGCCACCTCTTAGCACCTGTCATTGAGAAGTCTCAACAGCAAAACCTCCCTCTGGTTTCTCCATCTCTCTGTGTCCCACACAGATCTCTCTACTTGCCTTCAGTTGGTCGCTATCTCTCCTGAGGCCTCTCCCCTACGCCCTCCCGTCTCATTTTCTCCTTGGCCCTCTTTTCTATTATGCTAGTGACCAAGGGCATGCAAGCATCTCAGTGACATTGCCAGAGAGGCCCAGCCCCCTCCCCCGCTCCCATGGGCGACAAGATGCCTTCCAGGTGGCCCCTTATGTTTACAGTAGCTGGCCCTGACAGAAGCTTGCGGGTAGAAATGAGTCAGTGGTTCTGTTGGGAAGAAAGGGCGTTTGCCTCAGGGTCTGGGGAGGTCTGCTACCCATTAGGCCTTCTGAGGTACTGTTAAAAGCAGTCACCCAGCAATGACAACTCTTTCTGGTGGCAGGCATCACATGTGGCTAATGTGGTGCAGAGAATGTCATTTTATCCTTAGGACAAACATCCCAACACAGCCTTGCAGGTGAAGAAGGTCCAGCGCTTCTCCAGCCTCCCTGGAGTGGCTAGCCTGGAGCCTTGCCTAGCACCTTTCTTGCCCATGCTGGTAACACACTAACCACTTGAGGCAGAGAGGCAAGGCCAAGCCTCAAGTCTCTCCTGTGTGTCTACCAAGGACACCCCTGGGATCACCCACTACACAGGCCCTGGAATGCAGCGTGTGTGCTAGGTTCTTTGAGCAGGAATGCTCAGGCATGCTATCGGAGTTAGAGAGCCTCAGGCCTCTGAGAGCTGTCATTATTATTATTATTATTATTATTATTATTATTATTATTATTTTTTTTGTTTTTTTGAGACAAGGTTTCTCTTTTAACCCTGACTGTCCTGGAACTTACTCTGTAGACCAGGCTGGCCTCGAACTCAGAAATCTGCCTGCCTCTGCCTCCCAAGTGCTGGGATTAAAGGTGTGCGCCACCACTGCCCAGCTGAGAGCTACCATTATCTTAACTGAGCCTGCAGCACATACTTAGTGTTGGAAGCACAGTTTGTATGTGTCAGTGCACCAGCGTGGATACTGGGGATAGAGCTGCCTTAATCTTGGGGTTCCTGAGACTCCTTCCTGTCTCTGAAGCACCTCTATCAGGTCCTTCCTCATCACCAATGGGCGCCTCAGGCCTCAGAGCTTCCCTTTGAAGGGCTTAGCAACTGCTGTCAGATGATTAACTAGACAGTCTTTCATCCTCCTCAGTAATGCACAAGTCCACAAGAACCAGGCCCTCGCTGCAGAGCTAAGCGGGGTGCCTGGCACAGAGGAGGTGGTGAGTCACACTGCAGTGAATGGACAAGTGAATGGGTAAATGAATGGGTAACCGGCCCAGAGTGACCAAAGATTTTCAAAGCCTCTCACAGATGCCCCAGCACTGCTGTATCCCTGCCACCAAGCAGGGACTGTGCTCAGAAGGCATGCCTGGCCCAGGTCAGGCTGCTGTCGGTTCATGGTACATGAAGCCCCAGGGGGGGGTCTTTGTCTGGGTCGCATGTCACTGCTGATCTGCTGCCCCTACCCTGGCCCCATTATGATGGGAAAATGCGTTTCCAAAAAAGTTGAGCCTGTCACGGTGATGGATAACCTAAACAGACCCTCCCTGCTCAAGAACAGATGTGGAGGCTGAACTCTGTCAGAAATAATTAAACACCTTTCACATGGAAAAGCGGCAGGCAGGGTGGGGTGTCCACCCTGGGCTGGGTCACTGTGTCAGACAGGCTGCTTTCTGCTCCTTATATCAGCCAGCCACGAGGAGTCTGGGGAGAGCCCGAGGCCAAGGAAGGCAGTGACACATCCTTGTAGTGGGCCCCACAGACAGGGCCTCCAGTGGGCCTGGCTTCTTTCTAGTTTCTGTGTCTGGCAGTTGGCAGGCAGCAGCAGTACCAGGATGGAGGGCTGCCCATTAGCTGATTTGGAGCCTGGCCCCCAGGATGTCCATAATGTGAGAGGGCCCAGTTGAGAGGCTGGGAGTTTGGAGCTTCAATCTCTACATCCAAAAATGAAAGTAGGCTCAGGCCTGTGAGGCCCACTCTGGACAGAGACTCTGCGGTTTCCTCTTACCTGCCCAAGAGCTTTGTGGGAGGCAGAGCAAGAACTCTTGGAAATAAAAGACCCCACACTATTAGGAGAATGACTCAGACTCTTTGGGTACTCGTATGGGGGACATGAGGTCGTCATCTCCCACCCCTAAGGGAAGAGCCACTAGGCTGACCCTTTCTGCTCCCAGTGGCATGGAGACTCTTGTTCTGTCTGCAGTGTATCCTAGAGACCTCAGAGGAGGATGGAGGAGCAAGAGAGCCTCCAGCATCAGACAATCAAATAATGATGGTGCCTTGCTCTGCCCAATGGCTCTGCCTATCTAAGACTCATCCTTTTCTGTAAAATGTGCTAATGAAGGTCTCTGGCAGGGCACATTTGTGCAGAACTAAACAGAGCTCTTAGTTCACAGTAAGCTGAAGATGGAGGTTACTGTCCATCCATCCATCCATCTATCATCCATACATCATCCATACATCTATCCATCATCCATCCATTTATCATCCATCCATCCACTCACCAATCATCATCCATCCATCTATCCATCATCCATTCATTTATCCAATCATCATCCACCCATCCATCATCCACCTATCCATCCATTTATCCAATCATCATCCATCTATCTATCCATCATCCATCCATCCATCCATCATCCATCCATGCATTCATCTATCATTTACTCATCTATCTGTTTGTTCATTCATTCACAAATTTCCTCCTTGAACACCATCATGGCAGGTTCTCTAATCTGAGAATATGGTGATTAACATGGCAGAATGGCTTTGGCCACCCTGCAGCCATTGAATTAGTGCCACATGGACAGAGAAGTCACAGGCTACAATGGGATGATATATAGGTGGTGGGGAAAGTTTGGAGAAGTATTGTCCTCAGTGACAGAGCAACCCCACATTTGGGAGGTAGTTACAATTCCTATAATTGTAATTCCTACAATTGTATCATCTAGGCATCTGCATACATACACACACACCATACACATTACGTACACTTATACCACACACATCATACCACATACCTATACCATGCATATCACACCACACACATATACCACCTCTCTCTCTCACACACATACACTTATACTACACACATCACACCACACACATATACCACCTCTCTCTCTCGCTCTCTCTCTCTCTCACACACACACCACATACACCACACACACTTATACTACACATATCACACTCACATTTATATCACATGCATTACATGCACACATTTATACCATACACATCACACCACACACATCACATACAAACTTATACCACACACTTCACACACACACACACACACACTTATACATATCACACACACACAAATAAAGGAGCCTTGCTCATCCCTGCCCACACTCTATCCTCCCCTGCTTGTGCTTTTCTGTCTACAGTGCCAAGCCACACCAACATTACATAGTCTTTCAGTCACTAAAGTATGAACAAATTGACTATATTTTCATTTGGCTTTTGGTTTCAGCCCCACTGCTTTAGAATAATGGCCCAAGCCATTAAGCTAACAGTTTGATTTACAAGCTCCTGTGCTCTGGATGCTGGGATCAGCCTCCTCCTTCTGTGGAAAACTAACTGTGCCTTGGGTCTCCTGGGCCTCTGGCTCCTTAACTAGAGCTGGAGATGGAGGGAAGAAATGCATCTGCAGTCAGCCAAGCAGGGCCACCGGAGAAGCAGCCGATTAGGAGAAGCAGCTGCATGTAAGAAAAGGATTTTCTCTGCCACCTTTAAGCTCTTGTACAAATCATAGCTGGCTGCAAAGTTAACTCTCTGTTAAACCTCAGAGGTCTCCAACCCAGGCCTCCCTACAGCCTCCACCTCTTCAGAGAACTTAACATAAAGAAGGACCACTCTTTGACAGCAGATGTCCCATTTCCTAGGTCCAAGCAGGAAGGACAGAGGCCAGATCTGCTGCCCCTCCCTAAGCCTTACGCTGTTACTCTCAAGTTGGAGTAAGAGACATCTGATGTCACCTAGATGGGCATTGAGTGCAGGAAGGGGACACCGTGTCACAGAGGAATCAGGAGACTAGAGAGTGACTTATGTCTGGTCCTGCTGCTGAACCTTCCTACAAACAACTGCCCCATTATAAACAGATCCAAGTAGAGATGCTGCTGGGAAGGGACTGGAGCAGCGACTTTACATAATCTGACACCTTCTGGGGTGATGTTGACTTTCAGATGCCTGGAGTCACAGCTGGAGCAGAGGACATACAGGCAGGAAAGGAAAGATAGAGCTAGGTTGGGGCAGAGGACAGGGTGCTGGGCATGTACCTGGAACAGCAGAGATGTTTGGGGTATCTGCTACTATGGGGCTGGAGAAAATGACATCAGGACCTGGCTGAGGTTGGCATCCTACAGGCTTTTTCCTGCCACTTGAGAACCCAGCCCTCTGGATCCTGCCAGCTCCTGGGGATTTTCAACTTAATCTAGAAGGATCTCCTCCCCTACTGAGTTTGAAAATGTGTTGAAAACCATAAGCTGGGCATGGTGGTACACACCTTTAGACCCAGCACTCAGGAGGCAGAAACAGGTGAATCTCTGTGAGTCCAAGGCCACTGGTCTACACATTGAGTTCAGGGACAGCCAGAGAGCTACATAGTGAAACCCTGTCTCAGGAATGAGAAGAGAAGAGAAGAGAAGAGAAGAGAAGAGAAGAGAAGAGAAGAGAAGAGAGGAGAGGAGAGGAGAGGAGAGGAGAGGAGAGGAGAGGAGGGGAGGGGAGGGGAGGGGAGAGAACAACCAGAAAATAAAGATAGCTTATTTGCCACTATTAATATATGTTTCTCTTTTCTCTTCTCTTTTCTTTTTTCTTGAGATAGGGACTCATGTATCCCAGGCTGGCCTCAAACCCACTTTGTAGCCAAGATTGGCCTCAAATGCTTATTTTTAATTAAGGGTATGCTGGGTAGTATGTCTATACGTGTGAGTAGAGGTGCCCGTGGAAACTAAAGGCATCAGATGCCCTGTAGCAGGTGTGAGCCAGCTAAGAGTACTGAGAACTCAACTCAGACTTTCCACAAGAGCAGCGAGTGTTCCTTTGTTTGTTTGTTTGTTTTGTTTTTTCGAGACAGGGTTTCTCTGTGTAGCCCTGGCTGTCCTGAAACTCACTCTGCAGACCAGGCTGGTCTCAAACTCAGAAATCCACCTGCCTCTGCCTCCCAAGTGCTGGGATTAAAGGAGTGTGCCACCACCTCCCCACTGCAGCGAGCGTTCTTAACTGCTGAGCTGTCTCTCTAGCCCCTGGCCTTGAACTCTCAGTCCTCCTGCCTTGGTCTCTTGGACCCTGGGATTAGATAGAGGTTTGCCTCACTCTAGCTTTATGTAGTGCTGGGTGTTGAACCTATGCCTTCATCTGTGCCAGGCAAGCTAAGCTTCCTCTCCAGCCCAGGTGCAGCTCTCACCTCCGATTGTTTCTCAATATCTTCTTTTAGCTCATCTACAAGAGACTAATGTTCCCTAAGCTAAGTTGAACCCTATGACTCAGGAAGGAGCTTGCTCTTTCTGAAATGTCTTCCTCCATGTCCGGCTTGTCACCTCCATGTCAGCCAGCACCTAAGTGGCTGGTCACTGATGCTATCTGATGTTCATGGTGGGTTCTGGCATTCCATGATTGCCAGAGATAGATCTGGTGCTTGTAGATAAGCAGGTGAGGTACACGCAGCTGTTATCAGAGCAAGCCTTCATGGGCTTTCTAAAGAGAAGATACATCCATAAGGGCATCATCGAACACCCTGGGGAGTGGG
>JADRCD010229834.1:15347-33805 GCA_019843815.1 Montemys delectorum | reverse complement strand
CAGATGAATTGACTCCCAAGTGTAGGACTACTGTCCTTCTGGTCTTGGTTTACTTCTGAGCATTTAAGTCACCTAAGCTAAATCTGATTCCCAGATCCAAGTGGGACAGAATGTGTGCATTAGCTAGGTAGACTGCGATCTGCCCCTGAGGGTCTATTTACTGTCTGTTGCATGAAGATTATGATGCCCACCTTAGAAGACAGCTGTAAGATTTAATAAGACTCCAGTATCCAGTGCCAGAAACATCAGTCTATGAGTCTCTGCTGTCATATCACTATCCATATTGCTTCTGGACCATATTCTGCCTCCTTAGGCTGAAAATCCTCAAAGGCCTCAACCATCAATCCTGAAAATCCATGTTTATATGAAAGATATACAGCTGGGCACAACTCCAATTTCACAAATGGTTCCAGTAGCTAAGATGTCATGCTTCTGTAAGGCCTCCCTCAGGTGGGGACATGGACCAAATGTATGATCCTAAAATTCATAAGATGAAGCCAGAGGTTCCATAGAGCTGGCTTCCCCCTCCTAGGTACACAGACACTAGGAACAGTCGTGGAAGAACACACAGAGAAAATGGCAGTCTTAGGGCAGGAAGATGGTTCTCACCAGAGTTTGGCCATGCTGCCACCTTGAACTTGATTTCCAGCCTCCAGAACCCAGAGAAACAATATTCAGTTGTTTAAGCTCCTACCTTCATCTCTGCACCCACAATATTCTGTTGTAACTTCATTCGATGACACAAACATGATGAGAACTTCTTCTCATTGCCTTAAGTCCTGTGATACCTGCAAGCTAGTTTTTCCAAAGGACAATTTTTAGAGACTAGTCTTATTTTTTTTAAGTAAGCCTAATCTTTGTTCCTTCCCACAATGCTCCAGCAGACCCTCCCTAACTATTATCAGGAGTACTCGGGCATCTTACCCATGGGCCCAGCCAGCTTCTCATCTACCATACTCATTCACCTCCATCCTGCTTTGTACCCTGTTCCAGATTTACCTGATACAGGGTAGAGAAGGAACAGATATCAGAACTTGTGAGGAGCCTCTTTTCTCTTAACTCTAAGACAGTGGACAGGTTGTTGGTGTTACCTCATAGTTACCAACATAAAACCTTAGGAGCAGTGATTCTCAACCCCTACAGGGGTCGCATATCAAATATCCTTCATATCAGATGATATGTAGTTTACATTACAATTCATAACAGCAAAATTACAGTTATAAAGTAGCAGCAAGATAATTTTATGAGGAACTATATTAAAGGGTCATAACATTAAAGGTTGAGAACCATTGCTCTAGAGCAACATCCTTATTCCGTAAAGCTACATCTATTCCCAAGATCAACTCTCTGCAGAGTTGCCTGCTCTCCACGAAGCTGCTATCCTCTCTCAGCCCACTCAAACTCACATTGTCATTCCATCATTTGCACAGACAAACATATCAAACAGTGATGACCTCCAAGATGGAGAACCCTGATGTTCCATCTCTTGCAATGCAGGGCTATGATTTGAGTTTGGCTAAGTTTTCCTTTAGAGGTTATGGAGATCCCAAATGCATTTGTTGCTTTGCTCATTGCTGGAATGAACTACCTGACTTAAGCAGCTATAGGAAGAAATAATTATTTTGTTTTATAGTTGAGAGTACAGTCTGGCATGGGAGCAGGAACATGAGGTGGCTGGTCCCATTGTGTCTGCACTCAGAAAGTAGCCCAAGAACATGAAGCAGGGATTGGCTAACAAACCCTAAGGCCCACCCTTAGTGACTATCTTCTTCCAACAAGGCTATACCTTAAGGCCTGCCTCTAGGTAGGAACCAGGTGTCCAAACACATGGGATGCTTCTCATTCAAACCCCAATACTGATGTCAGTAATGTATGCCCACTGTCACAGAGGTGGATTCTTGATGTCTATCAACTTGACCAAAGGGCCCTCCCAAGCATCTTCTCCAAAGAGTGCTTTGCTTGTGATTTTCAGAACACCATTCGCCCCTTGTTCCACTGCCCATGGGTCTGTGTCCCATCATCCGTCCTCAGTTCTGTTTCCCTTCTGTGCCAAGACCTTGATTCATTCTTATAACCTGAGAATTCTGCATGATTCCCCACAGATCCCAACACTCAACTTTTGTGAAACTTCCAAAGGCTGGTTTTGCAATGGATAGTGATTCACATTGTCCCTCCTAGTGGCCATTCCTTATTTCACCCTAGGTATGGAGAGTCACTGACGGTGGAATGGGAGTTCCTTCGTGCTGGAGCTTTCTAGATCAGTCCTCATAGCAGGCCTCAGATGACAAATGCTATCCATACCCTTAATATTTGCATTTCCCTCTATGCCCACCACCACCGCCTTTTTATCTCAGCTGCTCAGAGCAGCAGACACATCAGCTCTCCAATTCTTTTCTTCTTCTCTTCCTCTTTTTCCCCTCTGGTCTACAGTGCATATTGCTCACAGCTCAAGGCTCCTAAAGTGCAAATCTGAACAAGCCACTCCTCAGTACACACTGCAATGCTTTGCCTGCCCCAAGTCCCAAGTCAAAGGTCAAGATGGCTTCCAGTTGCTGACTGACCTAGCTGATATCTACCACCCTTGCTGTCGTTCTTGATACTTGCTTCATACTCTATGCTTCATACCCTCTCTTCTTCTACCTTCTAGACATGTGAATCCTCAATATACACACACATACACACACACACATACACACACACACACACATACACATACACACACATACACACACACACATAGACACACACACATACACATACACACACACACATACACACACACACACACACACACACACACACACACACACACACACGGTGGATCAGTCTACCTTAGGCTTTTCATTATTCACCAAACAGCCTAAATCATATCTCAATGAACCTTTAAAAGATGAAAGTAATGAAAAGAAGAGGGAGGGACTAGAAGAAGGCAACTTCAGGTGAATAAGGAAATAAGATATATAAGATGAAAATCCACAGACAGAGATCAAGACTCGATTAGTAGGCCTGAAAAAGATGAAGCAGGTAGAATAATAATTAATTAAATAAATAAATATTAAAACAAACAAAAACCAGAGCACTCAAAACAAAGGTCTTGAGATTTGGGCAAATCCTAGTGGATTGTCTTTCTATTTTGAATGGTCAAGACTGGCCAGAAGGTTTCTTATGCATCAGGTTACTAGATAGAACCTATATAATATGCATAGCTCATCTGTAGAGGAATGACTTATAAGTGGTCAGGACTGAACCCCTGGCAGCATGAGAGCCCACATTATAGCTTACAGGCTCAACTTTCACCCACAGCCATATGCAGATGGCATTGGTTGGCTTTTTGACTGGGGCCTTGATGGCCACTCTGGCCATTCTGGACTCATAAAGTCATTAAAAATCCAGACAGAGAAACCAAAATCCAGATGGCTATCTCAATTCCAATGCAGCGTTCCAACCACAAGACAATGAGCCACCGCACTCATTACGCAGCAAATCATCTCATCGAAGAACAAATCTGGAATCTCTCTCTTCCTAGGTGCAGCTGTGGGTTTTTTCTTCTTCTTCCTAGAAAATGTTCTCTGCTTCCAAAAGTGAACTAGGTTTCTATGCATCAGTGTAGCTTTAAAATTCCAATTATGTCTCTCGTTTATTGGAATTCTTCTGGGAAACAAAAGCAATGAGATATGCATAAATATATCAGAGGAGAAAATTAAAGAAGATAGCCTTATGATTATGGAAGTAAGTCCCATCGTTAGGCTGGAACCCCTGCTCATCCCCTGCCCAAGCTGGGAAACCCCATCTGCCCTCCTTCCTCCAACCCTACCAGCACAAAGAAAACTCCCACACACACTTGGAAAAAAAACTCTGAGCTAATACATCATCACTTAGTGTTTCTGGCGAACCCAAGAGCCTGTCCAAGGTGTCAGTTTTAACCATGTATGGGTACAATCCCAGCTCCTAGGTGGCACATCATCACTCCTTGCCTAAGCTCTATAAAATCCCCTTGCTTAAACCTGGATGTTTGACTTCACTGATCTCCACCTGTCAGATCAGTGAACCCACCCGAGAGCTGCCTCCTAGTAAACCTACCTTTATCTACTTTCCATTTTTTCTTATCTGGCCTATATCTGTGTCACCAAGGGAGAGAAAATGTCTATTACCGTGATCCACAAACCTGAAAGCCAGGACTATAATTGTCCTGTTACGAAGGCCAGAAAAAAGAACTACAGTTAATAATATAACTCCTAGTCCAGGGACAAAGGCCTGAGAACCAGGCTGGTACAGGAAGTACACAGGACTACTGTGAAATCTAAAGGCTAAGAACCAGGAGCTTCAATATCCAAGGGCTGGGGAAAATGGTTCTCCGGAGCCAAGACAAGATTTCACTCTCCATTTTGCTCTGCATGGTCCCTGGCATGTGGGATGATGCCTACTCTGGTGAGAATACATCTTTACCCATTCTAGTAACTAAGATAGTCATCTCTTCTGAGGCACTCATAAATAGTGGTTCCTCAGATATATGGGCATCCTTAATTCAGTCAGTTGATAAATACAATTAACTATTGTTATCTTCAAAAGGTTATACTTCATATGTAATTCACAGTCTATGAGGACAGACTACAGATGCCAAAATGCTTGCCATGAAACATGATGCCTTAGGGACTAACAAGTACTCAATAAACAATTGCTAGGAATGAATACATGGGTGAATGAATGAATGAATGAATGAATGAATGAATGAATGCTACAGCAGAGATGGATACATTATCCAGTGGGACATCAAGAAAGGGTAGGTTAATCCTAGAAAGGTAAGTTGATTTAAATCACAGGAGACTAATAGGAAGGATTTAGTGATTATTATTTGGGGAATTTAGCAGAAAAGATTCTAAATACTAATATTTTCTTGTCAGAAGCTATCTGGGATAGGCTAAGGCTAGCAGGTGGCCTTCCTGGAGGTGGCCCACCATTTTTACATGGTCTGCAATGGGTGAGCCTGATGAGGCAAGGTACCAAAGAGACTTCGTCTCACGATTGCTTCTTGCAGCTGATATGCTTTTTCTGTTGTTATTAAATTAAAATAATAATCCCTAGACACCCTATTGATGAGATCTCCTGCAGATCAACACAAAGAAGAACTTTCATTAATTAATCCCGTTCAAATGAATTTATGATTCTAAAGAATTCCTGGTTTGAGTAGAATAATTCTAGGAAGAAGCTTTAAGACATTGCCTTAGTTGCTTTGCTACAAAGATGTAATAAAGTTAGAATCAAGAGTCGAACATGCCTACTCCTCATGTAGTAAGTAAAGGTTGCATATTAAGAAATAAAATGATTTTCATAATCGCACTAAAAAGAGAAATAGGCTTGTGACAAATTTGTGTTCGAGGAAAAACATTTAGGTCCAAGGAGAATGCCACAGGTGTGCAAGGCTGTGTAAAAACTGTTGCTTTGAACTTATAATCAGAATATTAGGATGAAACACTGCTTTGAAGTTAATATCAATATCCTTCTGTAACTCCCATTTTATGTAACATTTTATCTCTGAGGCAATTTTCTAAAGAACTTTTTGGTCTAAGAAATTATAAAAAGGCCAGAGAAAAGAAATAGAGTTGTTGGTTGGACAGTTTGGCTTGGGGTCTCTGTCTCATCCATCCATTCAACTATCCATCCATCCATATGTATATGTCTGTTTGTCTATATGTATGTGTGTAGGTATATGTATGTATGTATGAGAACATGCTTGAATACTTGTAGAAATTATGAGACAGGTGGTTGGGCCCAACAAAAATGTGAATGTGATCATGTGTAAATGAAAATGTGAATGAAAAATGTAAATGTGTGTATGAATGTATATGTTTCTGTGCATATCTGCCTGTGTAAAAGATTTTGGTTCTTTTCTTTTCCTTCCCCACTGGTTCACAAAGAGTTAAACAGCCTAGCCAGGGAGACTTCCTGCTGCTTGGCCAGAGAAAGGAAGAAGGCGATAAATCTTTACCTAATCACCCCACCATTAGCAACAAGCGTCAAATAGATCCAGAGGCCTGCAGCTTCTGGCCTCAGAGTAACTTAAAGTCAAGATAGGCATTCATTATTATGGAAATCAACCCTACTCTCTAGCAAGACTTGGTCTTGCCCAGCCGGAAGCTCTTCCCCCAGGCCTAAACTCCTGGCATTTTATTGAAAAGTGTGGATATTAGTCAACACACAAATAGAAAAACAAAGTTACCAATTTGGGTAAGCGAGTGAAAGTTAAATGAATGGGTGAATATGTGGTTTTTACTAGGGAGTGTGTTTCAGTTCGTCCAAGATAAAGAATGTAACAATGAAGAAATTACTGTACCCAAACCTACCTTAGGTTACATGGGGGTTGTGTGTGTGGGGGGGATGCTGGAGGGTGACTGAAAGGCACAGCTGCTTAGAGGACAACATAAGCATGCCTTTCCTATCCCTATCCAAGACCAGGCAAAACCTCTAGTGCCAAGCCTGTCCTCTTAAAGATTCCTAAATGCTCCAGAAGGAGAGAGCAGGGACTTTCAGGAAAACTGAAGGCAATGGGTAGGCAGAGACAAAGACATTAATCATTGACACCCCTGCATGAAGATATGTGTATTTTCAACCCTGTGAGGATCTAAGTGCAAGGAAATCACTTCAAAGAGTTAGTAGAGGCTTAGAGAATGGGTAGCTTTCAGTTCCTGAATATTTGGAGAAGGCCTTAGGACTCCTGGTCAATAGCATGCAGTCCCTAATGACCATCAGACCATGAGCATCCTGAAATTCACAAAGCAGAATATTCATTCTCATGCTGGGCAGGTGATAATGACCTGCCAGCTTTCAGTTGCTTATTCCTCCCATGGTCCCACACTGGCAACAAGCACTGCCTTGGGTGGACAGATAACTTCCTTGTAGACAGGAAACCACCTGAGCGTCCCTCACAGAAGTGCAAGGATGCAGGAAGTCCCATCTCTGGCCTCCAAGAAAAAATGGCCTTGGTGATCACATATTATTCCCCATTAGCCCAAGAAAAACAGGTTCATTTTTCCTTTCTAACCATCTCTGTATAGAGGTGGCTGTTTCCAATAGCCCATAAAAGAAATAGGAATTCAAAGATGCTTTCTCTGTCTCCAGTGATCACTGCCTGCTTTATTGAATTATTCATTATTGAAGTCATGCCATCAGCAGAACCAAGCCATCTCTGTTAAGGAAAATTTGCCTACAAAATCTTTAGCAAGTGGGAGACTCATCAGGCTTTCACCCTAATTGTGCTTTCTCAAAGTCCAAACATCACCACAGCTAATGTTACAGAAAAGCAAAATCAGGTTGAATATACAGACACCAATCACTACTTTAAATCTCAAGGGTCAGAAACTGTTCTTGAATGTTAAATACTTGGTCTCAGCTGCAAGAGTTACATTTTTAACCTTCTTCAGGGGACTGCCATCACCCCACGTGAACAGAACTTTTTAAATGTCAGGAGAGCTTTATTCTTGTGTTTCCTATAAGAGTCACTGAATGTTCTCAGTAGCATCCTGAGATTGTTCCTAGGGTACTCTCTCTTCCTTGTTCCCATGCAGGCGCACAGGCACACACATGTCCATGTGCACAACACACATACACATGCACACGCACATACACGCACATGCACACACACATGCACATGCACATGCACGCAAACACACATGCACACACACATGCACATGCACACATACACACATACAATTCAATTTCCTTAGACCATCATCTTTCCTGTCTTTGGCTTATATTAGACTCATGAGATGTACAGAATAGAAACTAACCCGTTCTGAGTTTTCTGATATTGTAAAGACTCAGACTTAACAACAGCCTTATTTTAGACTGAATGAATGTATGAGGCAGAGGTATAGAAAAATATCAGTATTGCAAAGTTATGCAAAATTTGTCATTAGCTGTTAGTGAAAATTGCTTAGTGTCTCTGTGACTCAGTTTCCTTACCTAAAAAGTAGGGTTCATTGAAATCCCCAAAGCAAAAGTGGAATTATCATGATAAATAAATGCATATAAATGTGAAAAGAATTTTCAATGTTTGTTATTTTTAAAATAACAAATATATATGTACACATATAGGTACATATATACATACATACACATACATACACACACACACATGGGTTTATATGTGTGAATGAGGGTAGTTCAGAAGAGGACACTGGGTCCCTTGAGCTGTTGTTTCAAGCAGTTGTGAGCCTCCTCAAATGGATACTGGGAACTGAAACTGGATCCTCTGAGAGAGCAGTACAAACTCTTAAATGCTAAGCCACTTCACCAGGAAAAGCATTTTAACAAAAAATTTACCAGATGCATGGATGAGTGATAACTACTTTTTAAAAAGTAGTTGAAAGAATAGTATTCTTCAGAGATCAATCAGCCATTCAACAAGTATTGATTTAGCACCTGGATAGAGACAAGCTCCAGGCTTGTTGCCATGGATACCATCCTAAAGTCTCAAGCTCAGTTCTCACTGCACAAGGAGAGCCTTGCATCTTCGTATAAATGATATGGTCCAATCATGGCCATCTTGACGCAACTGGGAGGGTTCTCATCTGTGCTGCTGACTCAAATAACCTGTGGGGAAGTGACAAAAACAAAAAACAAAAAAAAACCAATAATGGAGCATTAAGAATTCTTCTTACTGACCTTAAAGCATTCTGATTATAGATTATAGGGGGAAATTTGAAAATAACCTAATATGGCTCATTACTATTAGTCATAAGGACAGTAAAGTTCACCTTCCACTATGGCTTCAGTATGGTTTGTCCCTATGCCCTACCTGAATTTACACATAAGTATTTAAGCCTAAAAGTGATATGCTAATGATATTAAGAGAATAAAAGTGTCAATAACTTAATGGCGTTTACAAGAGGAGCCTCGGGAAGGTGATTAATTTACGTTGTACCATTATAGTGTAGCCCTAATACTGACTATTGGCGATTTTATACAGAGAGGGGAAGAGATCACACACAGGTTTGCCACATGGTGATATAGTTCAGAAGACCTCTGTAAGAGCTTTCACTGTGCAGTTTGGAATTCTGAGTTCTAAGACTACACACTAACTGAATTTCTTTTCTTTATAAATAGACTGTCTCGTGTGTTTTATATCACTACCACCTCACAGATTCAACACTGTGTTTAAGGGCACTACCCTAACCCCTGTCATGTCTATAACATGGAAGCACCCATAGACTACAGTAGACAGCTTATACCAATAGGCATCTCTCTGCACCAATTGCTGCTCTGAGCAACCAACCCATTCCCATGCACATTCATTTTATTTTGTTTTGCTATAGCACTTGAGATAGTGGACTACTCGGAGCCATTTGAGACAGTTGAGATTAGGGGTGTGGAATTGTGCCCTCTACACCAGGCTCTAAGAGTCGGCTTCATCACCAGCGGTACAATTGGTCATAGATAGAATGAAGCTTAACAAATATTTCATGGAAATCTTTGGAAGAGGTGCACTATGCAGAGATTCCAAAATATGGCCCCTTTTCTTCTGTGATCTATTCTGCTGTCAAGGCTTTGAAGTCCACATATAGTTTCATCTCTGAGCAGAATGGTGCAGGCAGAGTTCACAATGTGCAGTGATCATCCACGGCAAGAGAATAACCTCGTGGGGAATTAGGTTGCAAGCATTTTCTCTGTCCAGTCACATTAGGGCAGTGGCAGGCCTGTGATTGGACAGGAATAGAGAGGCGGAGCTAGAAGTTTAGGGCAAGAGAGAGGTTGGAAGTCAGGGAGAAAGAAATCAACATGGAGACAGGCTAACAAGAAGATGGTCCAGTCCCCGAGTGGTTTTAAACAGCCACAAATAGCTAAGGTTTTCACAAGGTTAGAATAATTGGTTTAAAGCATCATCTTTATCATTTGGCTCTGAAATTATTGTATTGCTATCTTGTAAATTGTGATCTTATTGATATATAAACCTGATTGGATAATTAAGCCGTAAGAATCTGTTTCTACGGAGTAACTAGGCGCTCGATGACTGATTGTGGGGTGTGTGGGGCGTGTGGGGTGTCATGTGTAAGGGAGATGACCTTGCTAGCTGGGAGGGAATAACAGGACCCCGCCAGGACATAGCCGGGACATAGTGTTGTGGCGGGCGAGTACCAGCACTAGAGCTAGAATGTGGTCCAGCGGGAGAGAAGAGATTGAGGGGCGGGCTTTTTTAATATTTCCCACAACAGAATTACATTTGTTTTGAACGAGCAAACCGGTCTCCCACCAGGTCACAAGTATATTCTGTAAGAACCACCCCCATTTCCTGACCCTGTGCCAGTAAGTAAAGGGGCTAATTACTGAGGAGTTACCGCAAGGCCCTCCTGTCCCCAACACTGTTGCACCACAAAAGCACCATCACAATCGTTTTATATGCAGTTCTTGTAATTAATCTACCATCCTCATCCTCTGTAATAGAACAATAGGGACCTAAGGAGAAAAGAATTTATCACTACTATCAGAGAGCTGAATGAATCCAGATATGCCGAGCCTGTCAGCGCGGCCACAGGACATTGTCATCTGCGAAGTCCACTTGAAAACAACAACAACAACAACAACAACAACAACATGCAATGAATTTTCAAAAACCATAAAACATCTCATAAACTTTTACGTAAGTTTACAATTTTGTATTGAGCCGAGTTCACAGCTATCTTTGGTCAGATGCAGCTCATTAGCGTCAGGCTGGCGACCCACCTGCTAGAGCATTATCTCAGAGCCTCATGTGGGTCGCTTTGGTGTCCGGTTTCTTCCTTGCTCTTTATTGAAGTATAACAGACACAGCAAATAGCCCACACTTAAAAGTAACACCTTCCAGACTTGAATACTTGCACACGCCACAAAGCCAGCATCAGTCAAGACACAATGAGTGTACCCACAACATAGCACCCAAGTTCCCTGCTAACTCCACTCTGCCCAACCTCATTGTCTGCACAACTACAACTGCGGATTTGCTTTCTACCGCGTTAGCTTATATTTTATACAATTTTATATGCAGGGGATCAACCCCACACAGACTGTGTTGAACCCCATCCATAAAATGATAGTATTTTTTGGGAGCCTGTAGCTTATGAAGGCTGAGCCCTAATAAGCTGAGCAGCTGGTGATCTCAGGGGAGAGAGCCCAGAGACCTGCCTCATCCTTCGCACTGTACGAGTCTGCAATGAGAAACTGAAGATGGTTCTACCCAGAACCTGGCCAGGCTGCCATCCTTATTGACCTTCCCTCCCTGGAACTGTGGAAATAAATTCCCATTGTTTCCCAGCTTCTGGAAGCTTGATGTGGCAGCCAAAATGGACTAAGGCACACAGCATGCTATTTTTATTTTGGTTAGGTTTAGGTATTGTGAGTTTACAATGTTTTTGTTTTATATATTAATTGTATACAAATTTGAGATTGTTAATATTTTCAATGAATTAGACCTGTTATAATTATTACTATTGCCCTAGGTAGTATTCTTTCCTAAAAATCTGCCTTTTGTTATAAGAATTATAAGTTATAATTCTTGCTTTTAAAAACACAATATGTATATACAATAGAGCATATTATATATAATATATAATGTGTTATATATTATATAACAATAATATAATATATAATAATATAATATATCACACTAATTATAATTATTTATACTATTTATAATTATAATATGTTATTGTGATTATTTATATTACTTATAATCATAATTAATTATAATTATATAAATATAACATTAGACAATATGTATTAATATAATATACTATATTATAATCATATATTACAGTTATAATATATAGTATATGTATAATATAATAATTATTGCTATTAGTATCATTGTATATCTTCCAATTCTTTTATTTTAATACATTTATATCTTTTCGTTTAAATCACATTTTTCACATTTTTATTTGCACAAAGCTCAAGTCCAAGTAGATCAAGGACCTCAACATAAAACCAGACACAGTGAATCTAAAAGAAGAGAAAGTGGGAAAGAGCCTTGAACTCATTGGCACAGGGGGAAATTTCCTAAACAGAACTCCAATGGCTCATGCTCTAAGATCAAGAATTGATAAATGGGGCCTCATGAAACTAGGAAGCTTCTGTAAGGCAAAGGACATAGTCAATAGGACAGATTGGCAACCTACAGATGGGGAAAAAAATCTTCACTAACCCCACATCTGATAGAGGGCTAATATCCAAACTATATAAAACACTCAAGAACTAACCACCAAAAAACCAAACAACCCAATCAAAAAATGGGGTATAGAACTAAACAGAGAATTCACAACAGAGGAATCTCAACAGCTGAGAAATACCTAGAGAAACGTTCAACGTCCTTAGTGATCAGGGAAATGCAAATCAAAATGACCCTTACACCAATCAGAATGGCTAAGATCAAAACCTCAAGTGACAGCACATATTGGCGAGGATGTGGAGAAAGAGGGACACTTTTCCATTGCTGGTGTGATTGCAAACTGGCACAGCCACTCTGGAAATCAATCTGGAGATTCCTTAGAAAATTAGAAATAGATTTACCTGAAGACCCAGCTATAGCACTCTTGGGCATATACCCAAAAGATGCCCTACTATGCCACAGGGGCACGTGTTTCACTATGTTCATAGTGGCCTTGTTTGTGACAATCAGAAGCTGGAAACAACCCAGATGTCCCACAACAGAAGAATGGATACAGAAAATATGGTTCATTTACACAATGGAATCCTGCTCAGCTATTAAGAACGAGGACAAATTGAGTTTTGAAGGCAAATGGATGGAACAAGAAAATATTATCCTGAGTGAGGTAACTCAGACCCAAAAAGATATGCATGGTATATACTCACTAATAAGTGGATATTAGCCAAACAAAAGTACAGAATACCCAGGATACAGTCCACAGAACTCAAAAAGTTAGCAAGCCAAAGGGCCCAAGTGAGGACACCTCAATCCCACTTGGGAGGGAGAAGAAAGCAACCACAGGAGGGAGGGAAAGGGGACAGGAGGGGAAGAGGGGAACATGATCAGTTGTTAGGTGGGGGGAAAGAACTGAAGCCCTGAGGGCCAGCAAAAAGAATGGAAACAGGCAAGCTCAGGAGGTAGGAGGAGGAGGGACCCTCCATGTTGCAACCGCCTACAACTACATAGGAACGGAGTCTTCTGAAAGAGGTTAAGGGGTCTGGGGGAAAGTTAAGGGAATCGGATGGTGAGAGGAATAAATAAAAAAATGAGACCTAGGCATGGTTGCTGCTCACAATCCAAAGTGTATTATGAAAACTGCGGCCGGGCAATGGTGGTACAGGCCTTTCATCCCAGCACTTGAGAGGCAGAGGCAGGCGGATTTCTGAGTTCGAGGCCAGGCTGGTCTACAGAGTGAGTTCTAGGACAGCCAGAGCTACACAGAGAAACCCTGTCTCGAAAAACAAAAAAAAAAAAAACAAAAAAAAAAACTACGAATCAAGCAGGCAGGCAAAACCTCTCCATCAGCGCCTCTTGGCCAAATTACCATCTCATGGCCAAATTAGCATCTCAATGCTCAGAGGCAAGTGAAGCAATTCTGCAGAGCATAGTTGTTAGCAGGAACTGCAGAAGTGGCAGGAACAAAAGGGCTTTCTTTAAGTCAGGAAGCCTCACCATAGGTGGGCCGGCTGTTTGTGGGAAGGCTAGGTCTGAGACAGCCATTTTCTGGCTGGGGGGAGGTCACACATCCAGAATGTACCAGAGACCTAGGTGGTGAGAGACTCTTAGGATTCAATGAAAGGAACCTTAGATAAAATGCCCTACAGTGGGGAGAGGGAACTTGTAAAGCCCACCTCCAGCAGGAAGACAGGGCATCAAGTGAGGGATGGGGTTGCCTTCCCACAGTCAAAACCTGTGACTCATAATTATTCCTGTCTGAAAGAACTGTAGGGATAAAAGTGGAAAAGAGCCTGAGGAAAAGGAGGTCTAGAGACAGGCCCAAAGTGGGATCCAGCTCAAGGGGAGGCCCCAAGGCCTGCACTATTACTGAGGCTATGGAGTGCTCTCAAATGGACCTATCATGACTGTCTTTGAACAGACCCAACTGAAAGTCAGATGTAGATTGAAAGACCCCCAGAGCTGGGGAGACCCTCACTCAAGTCTCGGGATGATGTGACCACCCAAAAACTCATGAGAGATCTATCTTGATGCAACAGCATGAGGTTTATTCAGGGGGAGGAAGGGAACCCAGATCTGGGGTAGAACACATAGCCTAGCAAGCCAGAGGAGTTCGACCCCGAGCACAAGGAGTAAGGGGAATTTAAAGGGAAAAACCATAAACTAGGGGGGTGAGGGGGTTACCAAGGAAACATAACAAGAGAACAGTGGAAAATTCTAAAGAAACACAGCCCCTAGTTGAGTCAAGGTCATAAGGAAAACATCCTACACACTCATTATGCACAAGAATGTGGACTGGTCAATGTTATTCACTTTATGGCTGACCATTCCCTAGAATCATCCAGACGGCTCATATCCTGCCTTTTTGTTCTTGGACCTAGCTGGGGGGGGGCGGGGGGAGGGGGCTTTGTGGCCAACAGGTTTCTGAAACTGCTAGTCTACATTCTTGGCTCGTTACAGAGGTTTTCCATGCCCTTCCAGATAAAGGTTACACAGTATACATTCCCACCAATACATTTGTACTAAATTGTAGTAAGCTGAGAGCCGCACCTGGTAATGGCGCCAGCGGGAGTGCGCATCCCGAGAAAAACAACTCCTTATTTGGGCATGAGGTGGTGCGATTGCCCAGAAAGATCTGGTGACCAAACAGGGACCTATGGAGAGATGATACGTGGCTTTCGATGATTGGCATGCACTAGTGCTTATAAGCCCGAACCCAAGCAGAGTCGGGGTTACTGCCTGGAAAGAAGCAACTCCTGATTAAACTGCCTCGAGAAGGAACCTGGTTGTCCTGCGTTTGCCTCCCTGCTGGTTGGGGACTGTGCCGGACACTAAATGCTCCTTTTTTTCTTAATTCTAAAATTCTCCAGCCCTACATAGATACTAATACCCAACCAAAGGATGGAAGCTGGTAACCCCTGTGGTTGAATTAGGGAAATGAAAGAATCTGAGGAGGAGGCCACCCTGCAGGAGGACCAGCAGTCTCAACCTGGACTCCTGAGATCTCTCAGACACTGGACCACCACCCAGGCAGCATACAGCAGCTGATATGAGGCCCCCCGACACATATACAGCAGAGGTCTGCCTGGTCTGGGTTTAGTCAGAGAAGGTGCACCTAACTCTCAAGAGACTGGAGGCCCCAGGGAGTGGAGAGGTCTGATGGGGGTTGAGGGGTTGGGTACATCCTCATGGAGATGGGGTGGGGGATGTAGAACAGTCAGAAGATGGACCTGGGAAGGGGATAAAATATGGAGTAAAAAAAAAATTAAATAAAGTTTTTTAAAAAAAGAAAAGTGATCATAAATTTGGAAAAAATATTTTCTTTAAAATAAAAGTAGTTTATTAATAATTTTATTAGTATGCTTTTTTTCTTTTCTTTTTTAATGTGGATATTTATTTGAAGAAGTTTTTTCTCATGCATTATATTCTCACCACTGTTTTCTCTCCCCCAGTTCCTCCCAAATCCTCTCCACCTTTTCACCTACCCACCTCCATTCCCTTTCTCTCTCTCTCTCTTTAAAAGTCAAACAGGCAAAAAAATAATAACTTAAAAAGAAAAAAAAACAAATACAAAAATCAAAATCAATAAAAACACAAAACTGTAAACCATAACACAGAGGCAAAAGACAGTAAGGGAAAAAAAAGTCCAAAGCAATATGACACAAAACATCTACAAAAATATGCTTTGAGAATGGGCCATCAACCGCTGGGCATGGGGCTACATCAAATGTGGTTATATTACCCGCTAGGATACCAGTGGCGAGGACTATTTTCCTTTGCAAGTGGACAGCAATTGCAAATAGCTTCTTGATCATGGATGGGAACCTGTGTCCATTTCCCCATCTGACTCGGTCCTATGCAAGCCCTGTGCATGCTATCTCAGCCTCTGAGTTCATACCCTGTTATATCTGGAAGACACGGCTTCCTTGGTATCATCCATCCCCTCTGGCTCTTACAATCATTCTTCCTTCTCTTCTACCTAGTTTCCTGAGGCCCTGAGGATAGCAGTTTGATCAAAACATCCATTAAAGACTGAGTGTTCCAAAATTTCTCACTCTGCACACTGCCCTGCTATGGGCCTCTGTATTAGTTCCCATCTTACTGCAGAAAGATGCTTCTCTGATGATGGCCAAGTGAAGCACTGACCAAGTGCTGATGAGTGTAGCAGATTATTGGGATGAGTCACGTTATTGCTGTGTTCTTCAGCACAACAATAGAATTTGGTTTTCCCATAGAAACATGGTCTACTTAGGCTCAGGTTCTTGGCCACCCAAGAAGTATTAAGAATTGATTCCTTCTTGTGGAGTGGGCCTTCAATTCACACTATTGCACCAACATATCATGCAGACCAAGTCAGCATTATATAATGGGTTGGTATTGAGATTTCACCTCTGGTAGCATACAGAGTTCCTTCCAGTACCATGAAAGCTAGTTAGTAGGGGTAATGGCTTTAGTCAGGCGCCAACATGACTTCTCTGTGTTCAATGAGATATGTAGATATTGTCTTAAGCAATAGGCTTACCATCGTTTGTGGAGAGCAACAGCCTGAGTTTGGGAGTTTCCACATGGCCCCTTAGGCCAACAACTCATTTAGATGTAACCCATTTCTGTCACTGGAGGTCTCACTTGGTGGTAAAAAACGTCTAGTTGGGACTCCATCTCCCCCATTCCCTCATGGCTCTACTTAGATTTCTTTCATACATGTATTATTTTAAGAAACTTCTACAGTAGTAATTGGTGGGGTGTGCAGGTACTTGCAGAGGTCAGCTATCTCAGACCCCCTAGAGGTGAGTTACATGAGGTTGTAACCTGGTTCTGGGACTAAACTTGGGTCCTCTGGAAAAGCAGGATATACTCTTAACCACTGAGCAATCCCTGTAGTACTAATGCAAATTACCTATATGGTTCAATTTTCCTGTTTTATTCTGTAATAATCTCTGCTTTATATTAGTGTGTTTGGTCCAATAACATCTAATGTGATTATTGATATTACTTGGTTTAAATCCATAACCTCAGAATTTGTCTTTGCTTTTGGATCAAAGGGGTATATTGACAGTTTGACTTGATCCCCTTTGTTTATAGCTGTGATTGTATGGGCACTGTTTTAGGGTCTGTGTTAGAGTGTATATTATGCATCTTTGAGTTATCCCAGTCTGTGTCAAGTGCCATCAGACTCCTAAATGTGCAGCAGAAGGATTGTATACAATACATTTCCGTTTTTCTCCTTATGGAATCTATGTTAATACTGTCATGTATTTCAAATCTTCATGTTATAAACCTCTAAGTGTACCCCCTCCTTTAAGCAGCTAATGATCTTTTACAGAATCTAGCTACTTTTTAAAAGACTTTTACACTTAGCACATGACTATCATCTTGTCCTTGTCCCTCTGTGTAGACTCATGTCTTCCTGATGGCATCTTTCTCCTGTCTGGAGGGCTTTCTGAGGCATTTATCGTATATCGATTCTGCTGCTGCTGAATTCTTCCTTTTTACAAACGCCTCCAAATGTCTTTACTTTGTCTCCACTTCTTGAAGGATGGTTTCATTTGTTCTGGAATCCTAGACTGGTGGTTTTCCATCAGTTGCTTTAAGATGCTGTTCTATCATCTTCTGATTGTATCATTTGGATCATGAAACCTATCATACTAATCCCATTGATGTAACAATATTGAAAACTGCTTCTTTACAGGAATAATTTAAAAATGTATGCTAAGACTGATAGGTTATTTCTCCACCAGTCAAATGAGCCAACTCAAGCCAGATTAAATTGTACTAAAGGAAGGTTTACTGAGACTCTGCTCTCTGGAGAGTTCACTGGCCTCAAGGATTGAGACCAAGAGAGTCATCATGGAGGAAAAGAAAGAGAAAGATGGTGCACGCAGAGAGAAAAGGAAGAAAGGGAGAAGGAGAAGGGGAGATAGAGGAAGAGAGACCAAAAAATGTTTGGATTATACAGAGAGGAGCCTCCTGAGGGGGGAAGGGCAGGCCAGCTCCTGGGTTGGGAAGTTCAAGGTTGGGGATTAGGGTCCCCTCAGTCCCTTGTACCAGGGTCTGAAACCAAACCAAAAAAAAAAAAAGTTTTCCTTTTTTTTTTTTCAACTCCCTCCCCCTCTCTCTCTCTCTCTCTCTCTCTCTCTCTCTCTCTCTCTCTCTCTCTCTCTCTCTCTCTCTCTCTGTGTGTGTGTGTGTGTGTGTGTGTGTGTGTGTGTGCGTGAAATATCTACATGTGAACATATGCAGGGGAGGCCTGGTGAGTTTGGCAATGGTAATTTATGTATTCTGTTAAAGTTATCAATATCTGAGTCTATTTCTTCTTTTCCTTTTCCTT
>JADRCD010229834.1:0-14947 GCA_019843815.1 Montemys delectorum | reverse complement strand
CTTGGAGAAAAAGAAGGTCCTGTAGGCCCACAGACTATGTGTGCACACTACAAAACTCTCATAAGACATAGTAATTGAAAAAAGTCAGCTGAAGATGTGATCGAACAGAAGGCAAAACACATTCTATCACAGGAATAGAAGTAGGGTGTGAAAAACTATCAAACTTCATAAGAGACTGTCTTTAAGGTATTCATTCAGCCATGAAAATCTTATATTCTCTATATGTGTTTCTCTAGGGCTCCAGCTTTTGCAGTGTAAGTAAAAAAAAAAAATGATATGTGTTTCAAAATAACAAAATTTCATTGAAATCCAAAACCCCATCAGGTTCTGTGAATGAATTTTTCATATTTGCAACAAAGCTTATTGAACAGTTTAAATTTTAATATTCTAATCTGACAGAAAACATGGAAATGTTTTTCTTTCTGGGAATCTGGTATTCATCCATTTATCATTTTGACAACTCTAAACACTACTCTTTTTAAACCAAATATTTGTAGCACAGCTGTTTGCCAAATAGCCTCTGAATTTTTCAAAATAACAACAAAATGTACTCACGCTCACAACTGATATGGATGCCTAGGTAGCCCTCTGTAATGAGAGGGATGGCGGGTACTCTTCCGCTGCCTGTACTCCATCCCCACGTGTCCAGAAACAGAGCACAAACAGCTGGTAACACAATGAGTCCCTGAGGTCAAGTTAGCCACACAGCATGACACCAGAGCACACAACTCTGTCACAGTGACATCCATGGGTAGGGGAGATCCATTCCCTCCCTATGTGTTCCCTCATAGCAAAAATGTACTACAACATCTTGTTTTAAACTAAACCCAAGTAAGGAGAAACTGGTTTTGTTTTATTGGTAAATTCAACCGAATATATGTGGACAGCCATCTCCAAGATCTCTGGTTTTAATTTGTTTACTGTCTGTCCTGTGCCTTAGTTACTTTTCCTGTTCTGAGGGAGTGCCCTCACATTAGCAACCTAAAAGAGAAAGGGGTTATTTTTTGATTCACAGTTGGAGGTTACAATCCCTCATGGAGGGGAAGTCACAGCAGCAGGAGCTTGACATATTGTATTCACAGCCAAGAAACAGAAAGCAATGAATGCTGTGCTCAACTCACATTCTCCTTTCAATAGTCTAGGTTCAGAGTCTAGGGAATGGTGCCACCCACAGTGGTATGGCCTTCCTACCTGAATTAACCTCATAAAGAGAATCCCCCAGAGGCCTGTCTTCCAGGTAATTCTGATATCATTAAGTTGACAATTAAGATTAAACATCACAATTTATATCTGTTATCCACATGCCATTACCCATCACTTATCCTAACAAATCCACTAAAAGGTTTCTAATGCTAATAGAGTTTGGAAAGGAATAGTGTACAAGTTAGGCCTGATTCTTCCTTCCAGCCTCGTGCTCTCAAAAATAAGACTAAGACTCAAAATATATTTATATTCATATTTATATATATTAAATATATAATGATATATTTAACATATTATATATTTATATAACATATATTTATATAATATATTTATATATTATATATATTTATTCATTTATATATTTATATTTATATTTATATATATCCATGGCCATATAGGCTCCTCTCTGACAAGACCATAACTTAAAATAACCCATATATTTTAATCTATATTCTACCATGTGACTGGTTACCTGTGCCCAGGTACCATGTGTCACATCTTCCTGGGCAAATCTCCTATGACTAGCTCTATCACAGAATTATTTCTGCCTCCCAGATGTCCCACCTTTTAATCTATCCTTTCCTATAGGTCATAGAACTTTTTAATTGACAGGTGGTGCATCCAAGATATTCTCTCTACAGAATAGGAAATATGCCCCTTGCTCTTCTTTCTTATATTTAAACATCTAAGAACATCAACTAGAACAATACTTATGGCTTTGTTTAACTTGTTAGTTTCCTCTCCACAGTAAGAGGGGGACTTCTCCCATGTGGGGTTCTAGCTCATCAGCAAAAGGTTATTACTGCCAAGCTTGACCACCTCTACTGGGATCCCTGAAACCTACATGGTGAAGAGAAACAATTTCTGCAAGTTCCCCTTACCTCTACATGTAAAGTGTAACACACACACATACACACACACATAAGTAAATACATAATTTTGATAGAAATATAAACAATTCTTGGACCTCCTGGCTCCATTGGCTTATCTTCCATGCATGTCTCCCTGCCAATAATGTGTTCTTTGGTCTTCAGTGAAAAAAAAAAACTTGAGGCTTGGCAACAGAACAGCACCTACAAGGCACATACCCACAGATTTCCAGAATGGCATGGACTGGGTTGTTAAGCCTGATTAGCTCAGGGATTTGGAGTAGGAAGGAACATCTAGGCCACCTCCCTCAACTGCCCTCAGAGTGATAAACCTGAGAGTCACTCTATGCCTCAACCTCTAACTGACTGAGAGTTCAAAGGGGTAGTGTTTTAGAGACACCACTCTTGCAGCTAGCCAGAGGAGTTCCTCTACAAGAGTGAAATGCTGTCTGCACAGGAGAGTCAACACTGCTGTCCAGGTTAGAAGTGTCCAAGTTAGAAGGGAAGTTAGCTCAACCAGCTCCTATTTCTAATTCTAGAAATGACCAACAGTCTGGACCAAAACTGGTTCAGAACATCCACGACACCACATGAGCAGGCTGTGGAGAAAAAGAATTGTAGTCCAAAAGTGGAAAGTGGAAAGACAACCTGATTGGCCACAGCTCATTTCTGTTTTACTTCACAGTGGTTAGAACAGTTGGCCCCTTGTGATTGGCTGACACTCAACCATCTGTTATAAGAATAGCTTGCATACATATCAAGTTAGAGTTCACTAGGTACAGAAGAAAATATATCTTTAGGCTAAACTTAAAATGTGTAGCCAGGCAACTTCGGATCAAACTTAACTCAATTTAGCATGTGTCCTTGCTAGTTTTCGTCAACTTGACACAAGCTAGAGTCGTTTGAGAAGAAGAAGAAACCTTAACTGAGAAAATGCTTCCATCAGGTTGGCCTGTTGGACAAACCTGTGGGGTATTTTCTTGATAGATGATAGATGTGGGAAGGCCCAGCCCACTGTGGGTGGAGCCACATGGGCAGGTAGTCTTGAGTTGTATAAGAAAGCAGGCTGAGCAAGCCATAAAAAGCCATTCAGTATGCAGCTCCCTCCATGGCCTCTGCTTCAGTTCCTGTTTCTGGTGACTGCCTTGAGTTCCTGCCCTGACTTCCCTAGGATGAAAATGAAGAACTGTGATGTGGAATTGTAAGCTAAATAGGCCCTTTCCTCCCCAACTTGCTTCTGGTCCCACTGTTTGATCAAAGTAAGAGAAACCCTAAGACAGCATCTAAAATGGCAAACACTCCTCCATAGAAGAATTGCATAATCCCATGGTACCTCCACAGAACAGAGCTCTGTAGAGCCATTTTTATATGTAATAAAAAATACCTATACAGTGTTACGGAATTTTTCTAGAATATAATTGTTAAGTTGAACTTTCCTAGGAAGTTAATTGAAAAGAGTAAGGTTCAAAAGAATCATTCAGTCCTGAAAGATCTGAGTAACATCATATGGACTCTGGTTATTTGGAATATATATGTTTATTAAATGCATATATGCATGCAATAACAAGTAGTGCAAAAGGAGGCCATGAATTTGAAGGAGAGTGGAGGGGGGGTGTATAGGAGGGATTAGAGGGAGGAAAAGAAAGGGAGAAATGTGATTAAATTATAATCTCAACAATAAACAAAAAGAATTATTTGGCACACTTTTCTAGTATGAAAACAATGGAAAGCATAAACATCGACTTACATATAAGTAAAGATTCATGTTGTTTTATAAATAGGTATAAGAAATATCCAGAATTTAACGGCAAGTTATTTGTAGGGCAGATAAAAAGAGAGGTCAAAGAGGTCAATTCTTATGAAGTTATGGCTTTTCAACCAGGCAGCTGTTATTCATTTCCAAAATTAATATTAAACTAACTGAAAAGATAGTAAAATTTAATTAAAAAGAAAACAATCAATGTAGATGTGTTATCTTAGCAGCAACCCCACTATTCAAAAGTAATTCAGAATTATGGAATTGTTAGGCAAATTTCTCTACTACCAAACAATGTGATATATTCCAAGAATGAAAGGAACTACGCACCCCAAACCTGGATGGTTTATTTTTGGCAATAATATTAGTGTTATAATCCTAAAGACATTTTACTCGTCCTTAAAGATAAACCTGTGTTTTGATTTGAAGAGAACCAGAAGAATCAAAACGGAGCAGAGAGATACAAGTCTACACTGATGGACAGAAAGAACCCTCCTGTGTTGTAGTTCAATGTGAGGGATCAGTACAAGTTCATGGGTTAAAAACATACATTTTACTAGCTCAATCTATAGAAAGGACTAAAGCCGAATACATCCCAGGTAACTGTGAACATGTCCAACATCTAGCATCCAGGTCCTGTTCCCCAGTAGAGGACTCTATGGAGAAATGGCTGGTTTCAGGCCTGAGGCAGAGAAAGCATGAGACCACATTTGGGAGTCAAAAAGCAAGGAAGGACTTGATGAATAAGAGAACATCTTAGAGGAGCTCTACTGTCCAGATTTTAAACAAATTGGGCATCAAATAATTAAACACTAACTAAAATAAACCCATAATAATAAAAAAAAATGAAAGAGTTCTTCTTTACTTAAAAGTCAGCTAATGAATGCAGAGAGAAGAACAGAACTAGAAAATTATGGTTCACTACTATTGACATAATGGCTAATCTAGGCAAGGATCATGTATGTATATAGGTATGCTGAAAATTATCAGATTAAAAAAATATATTATGGACAGGAATCAGGCTCAGTTCCTCCCCCTAAGGATAATGAAGGAAACGGTTTTTGTATTTTAATTTTACACAGACCTATGTGATAAAATTTGTCACCACTAACAGTGAGACCAACTGGCCTGTGCCTCTTGTTGTGACACAACAGGACACCACCCTTATGCTGTTTTCTAGAGAAAGAGGTTTGATGTGATCGAATCACAAGGAAATGGGAAGTCGAGTTATCTCAGGGTATTCTACAAGACACTCGAGGCATTCCAAGCATCAATGCCCTGAGAGCCAGGATAGCTGTTTTAGAGTTAAGGAAACTACAGGCATGTGATGGACAAGTGTGGCAGGTGGAGAAAAAGAATCTCTGAATGACCCTGAGAGACGTGGGAAAATGAATGGCAGTCTGTAACATATGTTATATGTTATATGTTATATGATATATGCTATAGGTTAGAGGTTAGAGGTTATATGTTTATCCATCTTACCATAGATGAGATCACTGGGTACAGATTACAAAGAATATTTTAGGAAGTGAGAAATGGGCTAGAATGCTAGTAACTGTCTCCCTAAAGTTCCAACAGGTGGGGTCTTACTAAAAGACCCTGATTTATTTTGTACTAACTGTTAATTTCTAGCCTGTTGAACTTTCTTTGTGCCATTCCCAATCAGCATCATGTCTCAGTACTCTGGCGATCTGATTCCTGCCTCCTCAACCTCACTCCTGTGTGCCAAGGACTCTGTGCTCCCTTCCTAACACCGTGCTGATCTAGCTCAAAAACATTCAAATTCTTATCAACTGAGTAAGTAATTAGTTACGTTTCTCCTTCTCCTGAGTATGATGTCCCTACAAATTAAGATACCGTCATTTTCTTGAGGTCCCAACGTCAAGACCTAACTTATCCCTTCAGAAATGTTCACAGGACCAAAGAGATGGTAGCTCAGTGGGTAAAGGCACTTGCCACAAAGCCTGATGACCCGATCATAGGTTTTGAAGCCTGGATCCCACACCTTAGCAGAGAGAACTGGGTCCTGAAAGTTGTCCTCTGACTTCCACGTGTGCATCTTGGCTTGCAATCCACTGCCACCCCTGCTCTCTACACACATACACAAATAAACAAAATGTAATAAAAATATTTACAAAGTACCAGCTAAGAGCCACGTACTGCTAGGGTCCTTGGGGGGGGGGGAAGCAAACAATCTAAATCCCTGTTTTCAAAGTGCTGAAAATACACAGAGAATCAAATAGGTCATTACAATATAAAATGATATGTGCACAGTAAGAATAAACACAGCTGCTAAAACTCATATGACCATAGCAGGATAAGGCTGGTCTACTTCCTAAAGCAATTTTACCTATAAGGACCATCACCTGTCAAGTGCTATAAGAACCCCAAGACATCTAACCAAGACTGCTCCAAACAGGGCTATAATGAAATGCTCCCCCTGTCTAGGTCACATCTCGATAGAGCTAAGACTTCAAAGAAAGGGTGACTGGAAGCCCTGCTCATCCCTGGAGGAATCCATCTCCTCCCCACTCCTGATCTGCAAGGGAATTTCAGTCTAAGATCCTTCATACAGATGTGGAAACTGGTTCAGCTCCCATAAGACCTCATGTAGAACAGCTGGGATGAAATCATCCTCAGAGTACAGCATGGATGTTGTTTGTCATTTTCTCTCTCCTATCAAAATAATTGCACAGGGCACGGGCTTGTTATTAAAAACTGGGTGCCACTGTGGAAAGTGTGTCGTTACACAACACCTGCACTGGCAAGGCAGAGATGAGCTGACCCATTTATTTCCTCTATCTCTAATCCGGGATGGAATATTAAGAGAAACTGAAAATAATACATTGGCAAGAAACAGAGATCGCTCTGTGACAGAGGAAGAACTGCCCACAGAGCTCAACTGGGAGAAATTTTGAAAGATCATGTCATTATATTTCATGTGTCCTCCCTCACTTATTAACAATGCCAGGGGTGAAACTTGTCATCTGGAACCATTCACTCACCAATAACCTCCCCTCCGTGCATCAACTGAGACTGTTCAGAATTCCAATCCAAAGCTCTTTGAAGGATAATGATGGGAGTGGGATCCTGCCAGGCAGGCAGGATGGGATGGGATTCTCTGTGGCAGGAACAGATGGCTCAAACAGAAGCCACCAATTCAGTGTGACAGCCCCAGATTTAACTGCTCCCTTGAAGTTTTCAGCAGCATCATGGCCCCAATCTATCCTGGCTTCTCCACAATCGCAGAGGATGCTTCTCAAGTCATGTAAAACTCAAATAAAATTAAAACTGGAAGGGTCTGCAGAGATGTCACTTTGACCATTCTCAAGCTTAGTGACACACAAGGACTGCTGATGAGACATCACTATAGATTTTCCATACATACAGAAAAACGAATACATGAAAACTTCCGAGCGTCCAGTCTATGTAAATTCATGAATTTTGTCATTTTTTTCATGTTTGTTATGAATGGTTTTTTTTGTTGTTGTTGTTTTTGCTTGCTTGCTTGAGATAAGGTCTCAGTGTATAACCCAGTTGTATTGATTTGAATGGGAATGTCTACAGTAGGCTCATGTATTTGAACACTGGGTCCCCATTTGGTGGTATCTTTCCAAGTAACCTGGGGGAAGCCTGCCATTGGAGGTGGGCTTTGAGATCTTAACCCCTCAGCCTCCTAGTTTGCTCTCTCTGCTTTACTCTTGTTCTTCAAGATGTGACCTCTTGGCTTCCTTCTCTATCTACCATGTCTGCCATTTTCCCACCGTGATGGATTCTTATCCCTCTGGAACCATAAACCCAAATCCACTCTCCTCCTTTAACATGTCTTGGTCATAGTGTTTTGTCACAACATTAGCAAATACAACTAACTGACCTAACTCAACATGAAGCCCAGGCAGCCTGGAATGCTTGGTCCCCTGCAGCCTGGACTGCTTGGTCCCCTGCTCTGTCCTCCCGAGTGCTTAGGGTCTCTTCCTGGTCTTATTCCTTTGACTTTTTCCCAAACAATCATTATCTTGAATATGGTTGATCTTTTTTACATTTTGTTGATCTTTTGATTGGTTGTTTCTTGAGTATCCCAGGGTGGCCTCAAACTCACTCCTCAGTACTCTATACATCCTTGAACAACAGGGATTTCTTTTAAAAATACTTTAATGACTTGTTCTTATTTTATGTGCATTAGTGCTTTGCATATATGAGGGTGCCAGATTCCCTGAAACCAGAGCTATAAACAGTTGTGAGCTGCAGTGTGGGTGCTGGGCATTGGACCCAGGTCCTCTGGAAGAGCAGCCAGTGCTCTTAACTCTAGCCAGCTCCCCAGGGATCTTTACTGCAACAGGGATTCTCTACTCAACATTTCATTCTAGATTTGTCTGTGCTGTCGGTGAAAATGTATTTCACTCATATGAGTTACAATAGTAATTATAATTTTGACTTATTTTTTTAGCCAAATTACACATACACTTTAAAATCTAGCATCTTTTAAAGTCTATGTCTTTGAACTGTGAATTTTTAATCTCTTTGCATTTGTTATGAATACTAATATAATCCATTTATTTCTATAATCTTATTTTAAGTGTCCTAGTTACCAAATTTTTCTCTTTGCTGACTTTCTCTTTTTCTGTCTCTGTTATTTATTTATTTGGATATAGATTAATAAATAAATATGTTATATAACATTATTATATACTATAAATATGCATATGTTATTTATATATATATATACATATACATATGCACACACATATATTAGAAGCCATGTTCTCTATTTTCATTCTCTTGGTAGCTACATAAATATATCTAAAGCTATTTGGAATACTGTTCACAAATAATTTGACAGACTACATCGATTCCCAGCTCCCAAGCTCCTTTTATGTGCTATAAGAAAACATAAATGTTTATACAGCCACTATTACATGGCCAGACTTTCTTGGCTCTGGAGGTTGATAGTAAAGGTCTAGATATTCTTCTCACAGTTACTTAGTCCAGTGGAAGAGAAAGAGTTAGCACATAAATATGTAAGTATGTACAATTGTATTAGTAACTTTGTGTTGCTGTGATAAAACACCAAGACTATGGAACTCAAGGAGTGTTTATTTGGGCTTGCAGTTCTAGAGGGAGAGTCCATAATGATAAGGGATGGGAGGTCCGGCAGCAGGAGGCATGTACAGCAGAGGAGGCTGAGAGATAACATCCTCAAACACAAACACAAAGCACCCACAAACACCAAGCATGGGAAACACAAAGAAAAGCAATCTGGAAGTGGGACGAGGCTAGGAGCTCTCAAAGCAATCTGGAAGTGGGGACAGGCTAGGAGCTCTCAAAGCACACCTGGTTTTTCAAAATTTCACCCCTGTTGAAATACTTCCTCGAGTAAGGCTTTCCCACCTTCTTAAACAGCACCACCAACTGCCTGTGGGGACACTCTTATTCAAACCACTACAAGGATGAAAACCCTATAAACAAAATGAATAGCTATATAGCAAAAGGATCCCCTTTATTCTAGAGACTTCTGAAAGGCTTCCCTCAGGAAACAATATTCAGAGCAGGAAGAATTCACACAAGTTAGACAAAAGAATAAAGAAGAGAATTCACTGGGAGAAAGAACAGATTAGTCAAACTCCTTAAGGAGGGGAAGGGTGCTTAAGAAGAGGAGCACATGCCACTGTTCCCAGAGGCCCAAGGCAAGGAGCAAAGCCACTTTAGATGCGGCTCCAGCAGGACAGAGGTGGAAATGAGCTTGAAGCCTTTAGAAGTCACAGGAGAGCAGGGAAGACACAGTCACTGCATCCCAATCCACGGCATAGTGTATGAAAAATAATGTCTTAACAAATGTTTGCAAAAGAATTAATAATCCATGAACAAATATAAAATCCACCTGAGTTCAAGGTCATGCAAGGCTGAATTATAACCTCAGCTTGAGAGAGAAAAAAGCAATTCAGAAAAACAAATACAGAAGCATTTATACACTCACTCAATGAATATTCGCTTTAAGAAAAATAGTATGGAAATATTCGTTTGATATCCAACAGTTCTTTTCATTGTCTTTCACCTTTTCCAGGTAAAACTAAGCAAATAATGTTTAATAGTTTCATAAATATACTATAATCCCATTTAACTCCATTTCCCTAAACTACTTTGTCCATCTGCCGTCCTTTTCATTTGTAAATAAAGAATATTCTAGAATTGTATCCATTGATTATCATGGAAACCTCATTTCTGAGTGGTCAGTTTTGTTGGTATTGCGTGTCATTCTGTTTTCTATAGTGTCTGGTTTTTATATGCACGATAATAGCATATAATTTTTATAAAAACAATAAAGCCACATAGTTATCTTACAGTGCTAAAGAGGGAATATTCAACTTTGAGCTTATCCAATGCATCTCTCCTAGACATGTCAGAGCAGCCAGGGGAGACGGCATTAGAAAGAACAGCTAAGAGAGTCCGCGGAAGGAATTTTGCCCATCCCTAAGGGTCACATTTTAAAATCACACACTGAAGAGCAGAGCTGGCTGTTTTCTATAGTGTACCATGCTTTCCATCACAGAGCCAAGTCTCCAGGGCAGGTACCCAGCAGCTGGGTGGCAAAGGCCACATCCCTGGGCTCTTTCAGTTCCAGGAATAAGATCTGACACATGCTTAATCCAAACCGGTAACAATTAGTCACATCATGTTATCACACAAGAACACAACTACCCAAGTGTGTGCAGTGAATGGCTGATGTAAGGGTGTGCCGTGAAGGAAAGTTCTGGACAGGTCATGTGGCATGCCTCATGTTTTATTTTACACCACAGGAAAATAAACAATCTATACCTGTGGCATTCCATCCCATCTATTCATTCATTCATTCATTCATTTTCTTTTTATTTTTTTCAAGACAGGGTTTCTCTGTGTAGCCTTGGATGTCCTGGAACTAGCTCTGTAAACCAGATTGGCCTTGAACTCATAGACTGGCTTCTGCCTCCCAAGTGCTGGGATTAAAGGCATGCAACACCCCACCCCTGAATCTGTCCCATTTCTATTGCTATCTTTGAAAATACATATTTTTTCTATGACATCAGCAAGGCGGTAAGATTATTTTTTCATTTCTTCAACACCTATTGTGTACCTAAAAGTTTCGAGAAGAACAACAAATCAAAGGCAGAATGTTAACTCTGCTCTCCAAAACCTTGCAATCAAAAGCCATTATGATTTATATCATTAAAATGTATCACTATACTATTGGTCAAAGATCAGAAAAGTCAAGAAAATTCTGTGTGTTGCTGGAACTATCGTCTTAAAGATAATTTACAGAAAGACAAGAGCCTAGGAGTTTGAACTAAAAAATTATTAATGAGAAAAAGGTGTAATGTGACAGTTTGTGAAAAGAACCACAAGGATTCAAGATGAAGGTTCATCTAAGAGACTCACTCAGGGCCTGTCTGAAGAGTGCTCACCTAAGAGACTCATTCACAGGCTGTCTTTCCAGAGAGCACATGACACTGGCAGGGTAAGCGTTGATCCAGGATGAGTCACTGTCCATGCCAGAAGAAAATGTTCATATTTCTATCTCTCTTTCTAATGTTTCTGGTGAATTCAAGGAGTCAATCTGCCTACATCATACATGGAGCAAAACTGACCCTATCTGTGGGTGTAAGACACTGCCTCACAAGGCTCAAGAGAAGTTTGGTAATTGTCCACCTATGAACAGTTACCAATTCCCCAAAATAGGTGAAGGAAAGTTTGACATAAAACAGGACATGGAAAACCTTTCAGACCAATGGGTCCACTTAGGTAGGACTTGGTGACAGGTCCCTGAATGCTAGAGTTTGTCTAGGTGCTCCAAATCTAGCCGTGTGTGTGTGTGTGTGTGTGTGTGTGTGTGTGTGTGTGTGTGTGTGTGTGATGCTCAATTTCCTTCATGAAACATGGTACTGAGTTACTGAAGGACATTCCACTTTGGATGTATCTCCTCCACAATCCGTCTGATTCCTCCATTTCATGTCCTCCCACTAATCCCCTTTGTTACACTAGAAAAATTCATTCTTTTATATTATATTCACATATATGATTTTATGTATCTATATAGAAATCTAGGACCCATAAATGAGAGAAAACATGATGTTTATCTTTTCAAGATGGACTTAATTCTCTTAAAGTGGTTGTCTCTGGTTGTATCCATTTTCCTGAGAATGGCATAATTTCATTCTTCGTTATGGCTGTAAAAAGTTCCATGGTGCATATGAACCACACTGTCTTTGTCCATTTCTTTGTTGACAGAGTTGCTCCAGTCAGAATGGCAGCCATCCAAAACCAAAACCAAAACAAAACAAAACCAGAAAACAGGTAATAAATGTCAGCAAGGAAGCAGATGGAAGAGACCTAACCTAAACACTAAGAAAACAGGCATGCACATTCCTCAGGAGACTACAAATAGATGTAGTATATGACACTGATAATTTACTCAAAGGATTCTAAGCCAGAGTCACAGAGGCCCCTAGCACATAAGTGATCACTACAGCTTGTTTACCACAGCTAAGTCATGGACCAACCCAGAATATACTTCAAATGACTCTCCTGTTAAGACCCATCATTTCTGTTTGTGTGTAGTTTGCCCTCCCAACTGGTTCAGCACACTTTGTGAAATGAGCCAGAGTCTCTTCATACAGAAAAAAAAAAATCACTAGTTTTAAAAATTCTCACTCCATAAAATTATTCCTGAAAAATCTTCACAGGAAACAGATTTATTTATTTAAAACACATCTCAAGCTGCTCCTTCCCAGCACCTTTTTTGTGAGAAGAATTAGAACTTATTAAAGCTGTTAGAATAATTGGTTTTCCACATGCATACCCTGAGGATTTGAGAAGATAACCATTCTTACATTTCTATTCATGATTATTCATAGTTTATGGTAATTTTGTAAAGTGAATATTAAACATAGCATACATAAATTCATACCCTTATATATGCATATACATATGCATATACATGTATTCTCTACTATGTCAGTACCAGAATCCTTAATGGTTAATGACTTCACACACAAATAGGAAATCCACTTGAGTGGATGGAACTAGAACACAATGTCTTTCATGCATTATAAATAGTAGTCATTGCTCCATTTTTCAATTCCCCTTCCTTCAAAAATCAACAAAATCATCAGGATAAATTTTACAAAGATTTGTGATATGAATTATTGTATTATTAAGATATTAAAGGAAAAATATTACAATGATTAGAGGCATTTGGTTTTGAATATATGGGTATTCTAAGATTTTTTTCAAGAAAACACCCTTCTTGACCAAAGAGCCTTGAGCTAAAACCATCAGCAGAGTTGAAGAACTACAGACACGGCTGGATCCCCAGAGACAGAGAGCAGAAAGTAACATGAGAAAGTGTGCACTAAATGTGTGCACAGGGATGGAGAGAAGGCTCAGCAGTTCAGAAAGAAGACTTTATGTTCATTTCCCAGCATGCACATCGAGCCACTGACCACTGCCTACTTGAAGCTCCAGGGAGATCTGGCTCCCTTTCTGGCCTCCACAGGTACCTACACTCATGTGCACAGACCTTCACACAAGCATACATGTACACACATAATTATATAAAGCATGCAGTTCTTACTGTTGAAAAGTTAGTTGTCCCTCCTCTGAAAGCCTAGGTCCTCTTTTTGACCCAGTCAGTTATCACTCTCTCGGAACTCTGGAATTCTGAGGACAGGAAGACACTGAAACTCTCTTCCGTGATATAAGAAACAGTTTCTGCTTCTTTTTTTGTTGGTTGGCTGATTTTTGTTTTGTTTGTTTGTTCTCAATAGGCTCTCACTCTATAGCTCTAACTGGCTGCACTCAGAATCAGAACCATACATCAGCTTTTAGAGTTACAGGCATGAGCCATCACTTCTTCCTGTGTTTCTCTTTCTCTCTCTATCTCCTATCTGCAAAGACCCAGAAAAAAGGGAGACTCTGACTCATCTCTTTCTCTCATTCCTACTCACTTGCGTGCATGTGTGTGTGTGTGTGTGTGTGTGTGTGTGTGTGTGTGTGTGTGTATGTATTATGCACATGTGCAGAAATGTGGTACCCATGGAAGTCAGAAATTAACATCAATTGATGTCAGATGTCTTCTTCAATAGCTCTCTGCCTTATTTTTTGAGACAATGTCTCTTGATGAACCTGGAACACATTGATAGACTAAAATGGCTCACTAGAGAACTCTGGAATCCACTATCTCCCAGTGCTGGAATTACAGACGTATACAGATTCTGGGGATCCAAACTCAGTTCCTCATGCTTACACAGCAGTTCTTCTACTTATGGAGCCATCTTCCCAGCCTATGACTCATTTCTTAAAAGTTCCTTTATGGGTTTGACCTTGACAATATCCAAGTGGATGAAAATGTATCTGATGTTGTGCAAAGCAGCCCTGGAGAATTGTTCTTCCCCTTAGTCCAACAGAAGGGAAGTGGGAAACTGGACATGCTGGTATGGCAGTTAACACACCTATCACCACAGTGCTAAGGGGGCTGAGGCAGGAGGATCATGAATCCATGGCCATCTTGGGCTACATATGAAGTTCCCCACCAGACTGGGATGATACATAATGAGACCTTCTCTCAAACCAAAGGCTGGGGTTTTATCTCAATGGTAAAACATTGTCACAGAACGTTGAGACCCTAGGTTCAACCCGATATATATATTCCTCCGCTATATGGTGGACTAAGTCATTTACTTATAAGAAAAGAGAGGATTAATGAACTAGGAGAGGGAAATAATCAGGAATTCTGAACAGACATCCAGCTCCTCTATCACCAGTGAATGAACCCCTTAGAAAAAATCACCAAATGGATTCATTTTTCCTTCTTAGCCACAGGTTGCCATTTCTTCTAGGAGATTAAAAAATATAAACCAATTCCCGGGTCCGACTGTAAATAATTATATCAAAGCTGCCTAGAGAATGATGTGGGTATCACTATTTGGTAAAGTGTCCCATGGATTCCATCAGACTGTAGGCCTCAGCTTCCCTGTAGAGGAGATTTGTAAAAGAACACAACTCCATGGATGCTCGGGAGGATGACAGGGAGCAGTAAATACAGAGTGCCAGAAAAATGTCACTAAAGGTGGTGATGATGGATGATATG
>JADRCD010229833.1:30075-41297 GCA_019843815.1 Montemys delectorum | reverse complement strand
GGGGGGATTTTTAAATGACTGCTTCTGTTTCCTTAGGGGTAATAAGACTATATAAATAGTTTACCTGATCTTGATTAAACTTTGGTAAGTGAAATATATCCAAAAAATTGTCCATTTCTTTTATATTTTCCAATTTAGTAGAGTGCAGACTTTTGAAGTAAGACCAAATGATTTATTTATTTCCTCAGTATCTGTTGTTATGCCCCTCTTTTATTTTCTAATTTTGTTAACTTGGATATTATCTCTCTGCCTTTTAGTTAGTTTGGTTAACAGTTTGTCTATCTTGTTGATTTTCTCAAAGAACAAGCTCTTGGCTTTTTTGATTTTTTTTTATGTTTCTATTTGTTTCTAAATTATTGATTTCAGCTCCTAGTTTGATTATTTCCTGTCCTCCTCTCCTCTGGGTGTGTTTATTTCTTTTTGTTCTAAATCTTTCAGGCATGCTGTTAAATTGGTTATATGACATCTCTCAAATTTCTTTATGAAGGCACTTAGTGCTGTGAACTTTCTTCTTAGCATGACTTTTATTGTGTCCCACAAGTTTGGGTATGCTGTGCCTTCATTTTAACTGAATTCTAGAACGCTTTTTATTTTCCTTACTATAGAGTTGTTCAGTGTTGATGAGTTTGTAGGCTTTCTGCTGTCTCTTTTGTTGTTTAAGCCCAGATTTAATCAATGGTGATCAGATAAAATGCAAGAGGTTATTTCAATCTTCCTTTATCTGTTGAAGCTTGATTTGTGACTGCGTACGTGGTCATTTGGGAGAAGGTTGCATTGAAGTGCTGAGAAGTAAGTATATTCTTTTGTGTTTTGGTGAAATTTCCTATAGATATCTGTTATATCTCTGTTAGTTTTATTATTTTTCTTGTTAGATTCTTTTTGGATGATCCGCTCATTGGTAGGATGTTGAAGTCTCCTATTGTTAATGTATGGTTCCATGTGTGATTTAAGCTTTAGTAACGTTTCTTTTAAACATTACTATAATGTCCTTACATTTGGAGCGTAGGCACTCAGAGTTGAGATATTATCTTTGTGGAATTTCCTTTGATGATGACTATAAAGCGTCCACCTCTTTTGATTACTTTTTAGTTGAAGGTTTATTTTATTAGGTGTTAGTTAGTTAGATAGCCACTACAGCTTGTTGCTTGGAAAGCTTTTTTCTAGCCCTTTACTCTGAGGGTATTGTCTATCTTTTTTGTTGATGTGTGTTTCTTGGATGTTAATTTGGGCCCCCCAAAATTGGTTTGCATGAGAATTGGAATGTTCACACATAAGATACTAAGGCACCCTATTATCTGTTGGTTCTGACTGGTAAATAAAGTTACTGTAGGGCTGGAGAATTTTAGAATTAAAAAAAAAAAAGGAGCATTTAGTAGAAATGTATTGGTGGGAATGTATACTGTGTAACCTTTATCTGGAAGGGCATGGAAAACTTCTGTAACAAGCCAAGAATTTAGACTACTCAGTTTCAGGAACCTGTTGGCCACAAAGTGCCCCCCCGCCCCACCCCCCCTAGTTAGGTCCAAGAACAAAAAGCAGGATATGAGCCATCTGGGTGGTTCTAGGGAACAGTCAGCCATAAAGTGAATAACATTGACCAGACCACATTCTTGTGCATAATGAGTGTGTAGGATGTTTTCCTTATGATCCTGACTCAATCAGGGGTTGAGTCTCTTTAGACTTTTCTACTGTTCTCTTTTTATGTTTCTTTGGTAACTCCCTCACCCCCCTAGTTTGTGTTTTTTTTCCCTTTAAATACCCCTCACTTCTTCTGCTGGGGGTCGAGTTCCTCTGCCCCTGGGTTATGAGCTTGTCTGCAGTATACTGGTTTCCCCTGAATAAACCTCATGCTGTTGCATCAAGATTGATCTCTCATGAGTTTTTGGGTGGTCGTGTCATCCCGTGACTTGAGTGAGGGTTTCTCCAGCTCTCAGGGTCTTTCATTATCAGCAGCCAATGTTTGGGCAGGGCAGACAGATGCAGGAATTTTAGGATTCCTGGGTGAGGGAGCAAGAGAGAGAAAAAGGAGATTCATCACAGGAGAAGGAAGAGGAGAGGAGACATGGTGCCTGAGAAGATACAGGACAGAGCCACTATGTAGGAGCTGGCTGCCAGACTGAATTCAGGACAGTACAGATGGAATATAGATTTTAGTAAGTAATAACTTGGGAATATCTGAGGCAAGTAGATTAGCCACATGGAGGTTAGGGTAGCAATTGAGCTGTTTTAGGTATATCAATATATAAAGGCTGTGTGTGTATCTTTCATTCAGGGACCTAGAACATTGGAGCAAGTAGCAAGGATCATCTGCCACCAGGATCAACTTAAGTATTTAATTGGGTACTACTGGACAGCTTTTAATATTCTTTCTTTCTTCTGTGCATTTAGTGTTTTGATTATTGTGTGGTAAGAGGATTCTTTCTTACATAATTTATAATCTGTTGGTCAAGTTTGCCTTTGAAGTTTCTGTTCAAATTCCTAAATTTTTTATTCCCAGAATTTCTTCAGTATGTATTTTTCTATACATACATCTATCTCCATATTTAGGCCTTAAACCATTTCCTTCCACTCTTTTTAATCCCTTGGCTTTTGTTAGGGTATTTATGTTCATTTTTCTTTTTAAGGACAGCTATCATCTTTGTGTAGGTGGTTTTCATCACTTTTTCTTATGTTTCGACTGTGCTGGAACATTTGAACCTGCTGTAGTAGGTAGTCTGTAGTGAAGACATATTGTCCTGGTTGTTATCGTGTTCTTATACCGCTGGCTAGATATCTAGGTATCTCAGCATCTAGGTCTAGGTGCTATTTTTTTGTTTTGTCTTTCTTAGGTGGGTGTCTTGTCCCTGGTTTCTGTTTCCTCACTAGATTTTCAGAATGTGTGATGGCTGCATATTGCCTGTTTTCCTGGCCTGCTAGGCTGGTGTGTTCACTATGAATACCTGCTGGTATTGGAGGCTGGGGTGCAGTGAATGGAGAGGCAAGGGAAGGAAGTCAAGGATGCAGGGGAGGGAAGGAAGGATGGGATGGTCTTTAGGATCCACAGAAGATGTGATAAAGGGGATAGGGGAGTAAGGCTGCAGCTGGTGTTTTGTTGCAGGGCTAAGGCAGAGACTGGGGGATTGCATCTAGGGAACAGAGAGAGATGAGAAGGTCTGTGGGCAGCCTACCTGGGTTTTTGTCTTGCAAGTCTTGTGGTTGAAGAGAAGGAGTCTGTTTGAGTTGGTGTCTAGAACACAAAGAAAGATTAAGGGCAAGGAGGTCAGGTGGGGATGGTCTGTGAGATCCCCAGGAGTCATTGTTTTCTGTTGCAGTGCTAGGGAAGAGCCTGGGGATTGGGTCCTATCTCTGGTTTCTGAGGCTGGAATTAAAGGTGGCCACCATGCCCACCTCGAATTTTCATGATTCCTCAGGATCAGAACCTCATCCTCATGTATGTATGATAAGTATTTAACCACTGGGCCATTTCCCAGTCTGAGGAAGAAAGTTTTGAAGGTGATAGAGAGGTTACAGTGGAAACAAACTTATCTCTAAACCCACACATCAAGCTGTGCACATTAAGTATGTGCAGCCCTTTTTATGTCAGTCCTATCTAAATAGTAAAATGACATTTAGAAAGTATGTGTGTGTTTACTTGTGGTTTCAAATCTCTTCGGTTTGACCTTCGTGTTTGAGTATATTTGTTCAGTAGAAGAGTTAGAGAACTGATTCAGAAGTCACAATCTAGACTTTTTCCTTTAATTTGACAAGCTGAAGAAGATATTTCTGAGCTTCAATTTGTAACCTTGAGATCAAGTCTACAATGGTAAATAATAGAAGTCTGCTATAGTATTTTCTGTGTATTAGCCACCATGAATACTGTTATAACTAACAATCTAATGAGTGACATATCAATCATGTTTCAGAAATTCTCATACACTCCCTTCAGTCAATTCCACAGCCATTTTCTGTTTTTCTCTGTCTCTCTGTCTTTCTTTTTTTCTTTCTCCCTTCTTCCTTCCCTGATTCCTTCCCTCCTTTTCTTCTTTCCTTTCATTTTGTTTTGAAACAAAGTCTCATATGTAGCCCAGGTTAGTCTAGAGTTGTCCTATTACAGCCTCCTGTGTATATTTTGATCATATTGTATAGACATAATTTAATCTGCTCTCGCCCACACTAAGTAGGCTGTATTTGAGATTAATCCTCATTGTTGTATCAGTAGCTCCTTGTGTTGTACTATGAGCAATTATTTTATTCTATGACAGTACATCTTTTCTATTCTCTGTGGACATTTGGCTTGTTTCCAGATTGGGACTATAATAAATAAAGCTGTTGTAATTATTCAATTCTAGCCTTTCTTTGACATATATTTTCATTTCTCTTGGGCACTCACAAGTACTCATGAATGGGATTAGTGTCTTTACAAAGGAACATAGAGACTCTCCTTTTTCTTCATGAGAGGAGATAGTGTAGGTGGAAGCCTGCAGTCCAGTAATGAGTCCTCCCCAGAAACTCACTGTACTGGCATCCTGTCCTGGGAATTCCAACCTCCAAACACATAAGAAAGACATTTGTCTTGTTTTTGTTACGCAGTATACACTGCTTCTCTCTTTATGGCAGCATCAGCCACAAGGATGAAATTTCTGTCTTAACTAATTTCCTCTCTTCCTCTTCCTCCTCCTCCTTCTTCCTTTTTTTTTTTTTTTTTTTTTTTTGACAAAAGGGAGCAATCACCATCATCAGATTATTGTGACATTTGCCAAGTTTAGTAGAGTTATACAACTTGTTTTGATTTGTTATTTGTGTGCTGAAAATTTTATTCTCCTAATTACTAACCTGTATAGGTAAGACACTCTATTATTTGAGAATATATATTACCCATAGCCTCTTAGATATACTGACTCTTTTAGTGAATATTATGTTGCTTCTTTTGTCTATCATCTCTAACCATTTTATTCAATCTAGAGCTAAAAAAATCTTTAAATTGTGAATGTTTCGAAGTAAACTTTTTCTTCGAAATAGATTAGAAATTTGGCAAGGCATACTTTGGGTCAGCCAAATAAACCACATCAAATGGAGAGTCTACCCCAACAGAAGTGTGGATACACATGCCTAGACTTGTAGATACATACATACACATGAGGGGAAAACATGCATACATATATATAAACTGTAGATGCACACATGTACCTTGAGAAAAGGAGCTATTTTACAGAAATGAAGTCACAAATCAGATAGCTGCAAGAGGATTTGCACAGAAAAGAACACCAGAAGTTGATGTTCAAGGACTGAACGAAGCATAACAAACTTTACAATATCTAAAACCTTTAATATTGAAAAGCTTCAATATCACAGTGAGCAACTGAATGTTGGGTAATTGATAGTACCTTAACAAGATCATGAACTGAATATGCTATAATATGTGTTGCTACATTATCTCATCAGTGTGTGTGTGTGTGTGTGTGTGTGTGTGTGTGTGTGTGTGTGTGCGTGTGTGTGTAAGGTCCAAATTTTAAATGAAAAGGAGTAATATGCAATGCTATTAGTATAAGATATTTAGAAAAAAATCAAACAGAAAGTGGTGACAAGTAGGGCCACCTAAGTAGAATCTTGCTCTTAAAGAGCAAGTGATTCTCAAAATAGACTTTTGCAGCCTAGGACTAGACCTGGAACAGCCACATCTCACACCAGGTGCTGGAGATCTGCCAGAGAGTGACCAAGGAACTATTTAAGTCAGGCTGTCAGGATTAGATTACATAAAAAATTTGGATAATGATTTTAAACCAATGGCATGGTTCCATTGTAACTCTATGACATATCTCTGGTATGCAAACTGAATCAATCATGAGCAACTGCCTGTTAAACAGATTAGCAATGAAGCAGGGGTAATTCAGGTTGGTTATTTTGATAAACTGAATATCATTCAAAGGACTTATTTAATGCTCAAGGTAGATGAGCAAATGGCCATAAAGTGTGGTATGGGTGAATCGCGTTACAAGTATGATCTTGTCAGTTTCAAAGGATTACAGGAACTGGATTTGGGCATGACTGAGATTTGACTAGGATTTAGGTTCTTGGAGCATCTGGAAGAGCATGCCAGATTTCAGACTGAGAAATCTATCGTGAAAGTTACAAGGAAAGATACTCTAGGACAAACATATAGAGTTGACATGGTTTGAAGCTTCAAATGGGAGAAAATTTTGGCTTCTTTCTGGATTTAGGTTTGAACCTTCAGGAGACAATCAGTTGGTTAAAATTACATTTGCAGTGGGAAGTTTGGCTTTGTCTACAATGAATTACAGTTTTTTTTTTTTTAATATGTGAGAAGCCTATGAATTTATTTGAGGTATCAGTAATCCCAGGAGGGTCTGTGCACTTGAAGTCTTTGCTTCCTCCCCCAGCAAAGCAAGCTCTTTCCCTTCTCAAATCCTTGCAACAGTGCAGTGTCAGTGGGCCCAAATCAGGTCAGAGTCAGGGTAACAATTTATGGCTGTCACCTCATGTAGCAAGTGGGTATGTATTTACGATGGTGAATAAGTTCTTTTTATTTATTTATTTATTTATTTTTAAGTTCTTTATATTTAAAAGTGGACATTACTGTCCCTTGTTATTGCCACAAAAGACAAAATATAATGATTTGGAAAAACGTTTGTTTGGATGTTTAATTTCATGTACACTGAATGAGAGGATCTAGACTCATTTTGAATAGAAAGCAGCACAGCCTAAAAGTCACCTGAAATTGCTATGCCCTTGATTAAGATTGCTTCTTGCATATAAAATTGCCAGCCACGAGTGAAAATACAGAAAATGAAAATAATATCTACATTTTTTTCATTTAAATCAATTTCCATGTTTTTGTAAGAATTTGGAAATAAAACCTAAAAGAATTTTATAAGTTAATCCATGAGAGGATTGAAAACAAAGAAAGAACATTTCTTAATTGACTACTCTATTCTATACCCTGCCTGTAATTTTGAGGGAATACCAAAGAACGTTTGGCTGTAAGTGGTTGTCAATCTTAAGTAATGAACTTCTTAAGTAGCTTGAATGTTATAAGAAACACTGGTGAAATTAAAAGTCACGATGATACATAATGATAAGTCCACTTGCAAATCATCTTTCATTCTTAGTTTCTTTTTAGCTGACTTGAAAATATATACAATTTATATGTCATTGGGTGCTTTGTGATATTTTAATACACGTATGAGTTGTGTAATGTTTAAATCAGGTTAAACACATGTCTCCTTATTTATAACTTCTTTGTAAGGAAATGTGCAAAGCCCTTCCTTCTAGCTTTATGAAATACACATGACCATTGTCTGCACAATGCAACTCCTGCTGCTCTTGCACTCTAACTCAGTATCTGTAGATCAATTTTGCCCATTTTTCCCTCTCCTACACTGGATGGGCCCAGCTCTGAGCAACTGCCCTCGACTCTGGACTTGATAAGACAAGCTTTTTCAGACTCCACACATGAATGGCATACGGTAGTCACAGAAAGGTTTTCTTGAATTCTTGCATCCTCTGCAAGAGCGGCATGAAGCCTTAACTGATAAGTCAGCAATCTAGCCTTGCAAAGACTATTTCCATATCAGTCTAACAGTTCTAACATTCACCCAGTGCTAAGCCCATGGAATGCGATTTGGAAGCCATCTTCCCCCAACTCTGTTCTTTATGAAAGTAGGAATTACCACTTAAAAGAAGCACAGATCACACTTTGTGCCCAGGAACTTTCTGGAATGATTCTAATGAAGTCTCTCCCTCTTGAAATTTAAACATTTTCATTTGTACTCTATATGTGACAATCTCGTACTGCTTGTAAAGTCTTTCTTTTCTATGTTAACACCATTTTAAAGGCAAATTTATTCTTTAAAAACATACATATGTTCATTGCATTTAATACCAGAATTATAGATTCGTGGAGGGAAAAACTTTTATAATGGCTTTCCTTCCCCAAGCATGAGGGAGTGTATTGGAGTTTGCCTCTTAAGAACATATAGATTATAATGAAGTACTTAGGATGATAAGAACAGTAACTCTGTTGTGGGAGTTTGCCAACCTTCCTGTGTTTAATCTGACTTCGTGTTTCCATGCTGCACTCTCAGAGGCACAGGATAATGTGGTAATTTAGATCGATTTAAAGAAAACTGAAAAGTGCTGGGAACATAAAACTGTTGGCACTTTGTAATAGCATGTAATAACTTTATAGACGTAGAGACAGTATTTTTAACCTTGGCATTTGCTTCAGAATGTGTTTTGTTTCACACTACTTTTGCTAACAACTAGTGGAATATTGGATTATTGAACTGAGGAGTTCATAATGCTCTCATCATTTGTCAGTACAGTGTTTAGAAAACAAGGTATTAGAGAAGCTGTGATTCATAGTGCCAGTTTTTAATTTTCTCTCTGACAGACTTCAGGAGACTGTGAGATGTAAGGAAGAACAAAGAATTAAGGTAATGCCCAACAGTTTATTCAGGCAAAGGGACTTTTTCCACCATTTGTTTACAGTGATGCCTTCATTATTAATAAATACATATTGACAACTTGAGTATTAGTCAGGGCCATTAAGAACTGTTTGATAGCTCTGACCCATTAAAATGGCTATGCCGTGTGATTCAACAACCAGCATTTAGCTATGCAAATTTAATTTCCTGAGTATACTGTCTGCAAACACTCTTTATGTCTATGAATGCAAATTCAGTTTCCCTAAAATATGCACCCTGACTGTGCTTGACTCTGATTGTGTGTCTCACTTACTATTTCCTCTATATACATGCTATGATTTGTCATTGTCAATTTGATGGAGACATGGCACACTCTCTTATGGCAGCTCATAACCATCTTTTGAATATCAGATTTTAAAATAACATTTATTGTCACTGTCACATGTAGCTCAGAAACCCCTCTCCCCAAGTCTGGAACCCATGATGTGGAGACTGCTTTTATTACTTGGCTAGAATAGTAAAGAAGTACCATTACTCTTTGTGATGAATGTGAGCAACAGAGTCTACCTGTGTCTAGCAAGCCTATGATTATAAGCTTCTTTAGTAACTTGCTTTTGGCCAAAGAAAAACATTAAATGATAACATTGAGGGATGCTTTAGGTCAAACCCTGAAGACCATGACAGAGCACCAAAGAAATTGTGAGTTAGCAACCCAAAAGAGGGGAAAATGCAGATTCTAGTGATAGGCTCGGCAGCCTGATTAACAACAATGTTTGTACGAGGGTGAAATTGAAAAGTTGTGACAATATGTATTATGATGTTCTCTATAAAAACATAGAGAAGCCCATGTACACAGGCTTATAGTGTTTGGTATGACCTATCTAGTCTGTATGCTTATGCTTGCATTGTGTCATCTGGCTATATTCACATAAGTAGGATATCTTTGAATAAGTATTTGAGCTACATACAGCAAATGAAAGTGACCAAAACACCCATGCCAATTTGAGCCTCTAATTTGTCTCAGTGTACAGATTAAACCTTTCCATTAAAGACTCAGAAACAATCAGAGGCTATGCATATTACTTTCTTAAATGTCACCAGTGTCTGACAGCTGTTAATGAAAATGATTTACCATAGATTTTTCAAGGCAGTATGTTTAATCAATTGCACAATACAGGCAAACTCCTTCCAATTATTTTTGAAGAGATATAATGAATCATAACACATGATTTTAAATATTAATTCTCTTACCATGCATGCAAATGCTTCCATTAAATGTGCATTACTTTTTTTTCTATTATTGGATGTCAGAGGAGACATGTGTCTTCATACATACTTTGACACATAAGCAATTCACATTGATTCTGGTAAATGTAAATATAAATATTTAAGGTAATGCAATACATAGCTGTGAAATACCTTACAACTTTTTTCTCTAGGCAAGAACATTGCTTTTGATTTTTCTAACTACTATTTAGATCTGTGATCTTAGTGAATTTGTTAATATCTAACACTCTAAATAGTGTAAGTATATTATTACTATGAGAAGAAATTGAGATCTGATCCAGGTTGTATCTTTGAAACCTGGTCCTTTAAAATGTTTACCTTTTCTTTCTGAAGTGAGTTATTCAGTTTTCCAAAATAGTTAGCTTTTGTGCCAGTGTTTTTGGTAGGCTTTGATATGTATCCTTTTATATAATTAAGTTTTACGTCATTGTTTTTTTGGTAGGCCTTGATATATAGCTCACCCTGAATTAGCTGTCCTGAATTCTGCAATTGTAGATATGAGCCACCACCATATCTGCTGAGGATCAACTTTGTTTTTGATAACACTTCTGTCCTCTTGGGGTTTTATAAGTAATAAATAAGCTTAAAACATTAAAGGTCTTAGAATATTACATGCTTCTACACAAACATTAGTGGGCATCATTTTTTTTTTCAGAAAGAAATGTGAAGTAACTTTTTAAAATAAGTTTTTTTTTTCCTTTCAGATATAAACAGAAAATTGAGGATTGAAGAGATTTTGGATTTGAAAATTAAAGTTACTTATGTACTATATATGTATAATTTGTTTCATAGGGAACTTACAAATATACCCCTCACACACAACTTATATACTAACCCTCTAACTTCATTATGCATGTATTTGGATATGGAACATTTGGGAGTGAATGAGGGCTTAGTGTAGCTTTGTGGGCACCATCTTCATGGTATCAAAAGAATCTCTGAAAGAAGATTCCAAAGCTTCCTTCCTTGGGTTCTCCTCTCTGTCATGTTTCTGGTTGTCTGCTCTGCTGCAAGGGGAATTAATTAAACGGTGTTTGTCAGTAGGCAAGAAGAGTGCCTTAGTAGGCACAAAATCAGCTGCCAACTTTATCTTTGACTTTAGTATCCCGAAACTGTGAAAAATGAATGTTGTTTATACCACCAGTGGTACATAAAAGTGCCCAGTGGTGTACAATGAAATATTGCTACAGCAACACAAGAAAGCTAGTGGAAGGGCTGAGAACATTAAGCTCACTCCTTAATATTTCAAATATTCTCATTAGTCACCAAGAAGTTTCTCCAACTAATTTTTTTTTAACTATAAAGCAACAGAAGGAACTTTGATCTCATAAAAATTGTGTGATATGTTTAATTTAACAATATGCTCATGATTTAAAGAATGAGACTGTACTGGCTGGTTTTGTGTGTCAACTTGACACAGGCTGCAGTTATCCCAGAGAAGGGAGCTTCAGTTGGGGAAGTGCCTCCATGAGACCCAGCTGTGGGGCATTTTCTCAATTAGTGATCAAGGGG
>JADRCD010229833.1:0-25015 GCA_019843815.1 Montemys delectorum | reverse complement strand
AGAGAGAGAGAGAGAGAGAGAGAGAGAGAGAGAGAGAGAGAGAGAGATCTATAAAAGTTGACAGTGTAGTGTTTGCCTGCTAAGAAAAACCAGTCATGCTTCATGAAGGAGGGGCCTATTTGAAGAAGTACTATCTAGATTGTTGAAACTTTTGTACTTTCATCAAATATCATAGCATTTATAAGATCAAATATTATCAGCATTTATAAGAGCTAAACATGCTATATCATTGCAGTTACAATGCTACCAATCAATAATTTTAAAAGTAAAATCTTCCTAAAACATCATGTAATCAAATTATTAATTTTCATTGAAGCATATAATCTTCAGGTTATTGAGCTAGATGTTACAGTGACAGTTTCTTAGTGTTGATGCATGAGAAGATTACAGAGGAAAACTTTTGAAATGAAGTTTGTGTCACACTGAGATAGCTGAGCCATACTCTGTACCATGCTTGTTGGTGGTTTAGGCTGTGCACTTCCTGCTAAACTTGTGTTGTTTATATCACAGAGAAGAGTCGGTTACAATCCTTTAGACTCATGGCTTCAGATTTCACACTCAGTGCAGAGGGAAAGTAACTATCATAAGTGCATGTGGTATATGAAGAGATGACCTCCTTCTAACCTGCCTCACTCATAACTCCGTTTTTGCATGTGCATCGTTTTTTTTTTTTTTTTTTTTTTTTTGGCACATTGCCATGCCCACTCATCTACACCAGTCATATCCAAATTATCGGGGGTAAAAGCCTGATTAAGGATGAGAGGCGTTAAGGATCCAAAAGGAGTTCTGTGCCTCCTGGGTATTCAGACAGTCGCTGGCATCACCTAACTCAGACGTGTTCCAGATCAGTTTTTCCAATCGTCAACACGCCCTCTTATTTAGGCATAAAGGCACCTCAAGAAATCATTGGTAAATGGCTAAGATTGGGCATTGTTTCCTGGCCAGCACGATGTTTCCAATATATCCTAATTTAATTCCAAGATGTCCTTAGCTTGGAATTTCTCTCAAGGAATCTGCCTGTCAGACAGGTTTTGTCCTCAGAGTTAACAACAGAGGTCAAGCTCATTCCTCATTCCTTAGGGCAGCCCCACTATAGGCAGAACTGTTTTACATACTAAAGAGTAATCCAAGGGCATTAGCTAAAACTGTTAGGTCTGAACATCCAGGTGCTTCCCTCCAGCAAGACCCAGAGAATTAGCAGGAAATGCTAGATCGGATTCTCCTAGTCTTGCCTCCAGTAGAAGCAGAGAATTAGTATAGGAATACCAAATTAGCTCCAGCAGGGAGGGCTCAACTGCTATTCGGTCTGCTTCACACCTGGCTACCTGATTCTACCGACCTTGTGTGGCGGTCACTTGCCTATGTGACTTCAGTCTTGCTCTCTGATCCTTTTGACCCCTGCCCGCCTACATGACTCTTGTCATTCGCCCTGTTTCCTGTATACCATATAAGCCTGCTTTTCACTTTGTGCACTCTCTTGAACTCGGGCTCTCTCTTGAACTCAGACTCTCTTGAACCTGGACTAGCACTGGCGTACTTAGATGAACTAGGACTTAGATACATGCAGTCCGCATTCCCCCCCCTCCCCCCCACCCAGAGTGCTTGGGCAGGGGATGCAGCAAGGTGTATCCAGAAGAGGGGATCAAGAAGAGGTGACTACTTTAGACCCAGTTTGTTTCAGGTAGCCTCAGATTACCTTAATTACTAAGCCGCCAGATTTATCATTTCTCTTTTGCAATGACTGTAAAAGTCTGATGCCATTTTTAAGAAATACATTCAGATCCTGTACTTCATGTGTCATCTCTGCCATCATTTCTTCGCCTATGCCTCGTCGACCTGACTAGGACCCCATTTCTCCCACAGGTTGAGGGAGGCCCAGATCAGCTGGCCTGCGGCAACACATCATATGTCACCATAAAAATACCAAGCATAATAACAAAAGCATACCACTATAAGTTTATTAGAATGGCTCAAGACCAGAGCATGTATAATGTAACAATATAAAATAACAAGAATTTTCAGTGCTGGTGGAAGAGCAAATGGAACAGGAACTTTGAAAGACAACTTGTCAGCTCCTTACAACATTAAACATATTCCCCTTCCACAGTGTAGTACTATTCTCCTTGATATTTGCCCAGTAGATCAAAACTTAGGTTCACAAAGATAATTGCTCGACTGTTTACAACAGCTGCTTTCCTAATTATTAAATTTGGAAGCAATGAAAGTTTCCTTCAGTAAGTAAGTAGATAAAGTGTGGTATACTCAGACACTAAAAAAGAATGCACTATGAAGCCGTGAAAAATAATGCACAATTATGAAGCACAAGGAACTCAGTCAAAAAGTATCCCATAATGCCCAAATCCATGACCTGCTTGAAATGGCAGACCTAGAGATATTAGAGTGAGCAGCATTTTCTGGGAGTTTGGAGAAAGGATGAATAGGCGAAGGGTAGATGAAACATGGCTGGTGGCTATTTATAGGGTGTGCTTGTCCAGACCCACACAACAGAAGACACCAAACATGAGCCTTCAGGTAAGATACTGGTGGCAATGAAGTATTCCTACAAACTGATTACCTAGACAAAATTCACCTGTTTGGTGGGGTTTGTGTGTAACACAGGAGTGTGTGTAACTTTTATGGCTCCTCTCAATTTTACTGTACACCCCAAACTACTACAAAACAGTGAAAATAATCCCTGTATGTAAAAGCTTAGTTAATGGGAAAACTGACAGTAAGCATTCATGTGTGTGTTTGTATGCATGTGCATGTGTGTGTGCACGTGTGTATATGTGTGTGTGTGTGTATGCGCTCCAAAAAACACCTCTAAAGTGAGACTGAAGATCAGTTTACTGTTATGAAAAATAATTATCAGATAGCCTTTAAAATGACACCTGACAATAATTCTTGTGAGGTCATTTATAGGAAGGTAAATAAAATATATAGTCAGGGTAGAATTCAGATGCAATGGTTTTTTCTTTTATTCAAATAACACTTTCATGTTACTCTAAAAAAGGTGAAGGCTAAGTGTAATAGGTACCAGTAATGGCAATGAAATTAGCAAGATTTTAATAAGTCTCTGAAGTGTGAACTAGAGACGAGAAGGCAAATGTTTCAAATAAAATATTCTTAAAAGGTCAAGGTCTTAAAGTCATAGTATTTATGAACCTTTCTGGTTGTGGGGTGAGTATATCCATAAAACTTTTTATATGTGAGGATAAAGGACACTGGAAGTGTAGAGCACAAGACTTGGGAACATGCTTCCACTGTGATGAATTCAGTTACCATTTCTTGCTTTTTCACACCTCATAAAGGTGCTGCTGGGTAACTTGGGAATGAACAAAATGATCTGACAGATGTTTTCAGGAAAATATGGTTTAGATTTAAGCTTTTAAAAATCTGTAGAAAATGTATAGTTTGTGATGGCTGGATGGAAAGCCGTTTTAATATTCTGTATTGTTAGAGACCAGGAATAGGAATGGTGCAGCAATCTTTTTAGTGGGAGAGAGGAATGGGACATGTACAAGTTATATTTGCAATTTTGTTTTATTAAATAATGTCTTGAAGGGAAAACAATAAATAGGTTGTATCCTGTGTTGTAATTGTCTCCATCATTCTCTGTAATTTAATAGTTTTTTTAAACGAAGGTATTTTTGAAATGAAATTCCATGTCTATTTTAAATTTGTAATAAACTATTTATACCCATAAACTGTATTGCAGTGCAAGAAGTATCCTTGACAAATTTCCATACATAAAAATAATTGCATAAATTTCTAATCTCTTAATGTAAAATGACATTTTTACTAGTTCTTATACGTGTGTGTTAGTCATGAAGTCTTCTCAATATCCATACAAGGTTTACACTATTTTAATCTAATAATATTAACCTTTAAAAGATTATCATAGAAAATTCTCTGTTTTACCAATTATTATCTATATCTTTAATATCTAGAAACCCATAGATGGGCTGGAGACACAACTCAGTCTAGAACACTTGCCCAGAATAAGGTAGGCCTGGTACTCATTATTGCAAACAAGATAAAGCAAATTACCTAGTCTATGGCCATAACAATACTAAATTATCATGGTCCAGTCTAAAATAGTGTATATTCTTTCTGACATTAATAAATAATCATTTAAATCCACAGAGTGTTTACTATAACAGGGTCTATGGATCCAACAGCGAATAAAATGTCTGCTTTCCTCTAACTTGTTTTGGAAAGAGGAACACACAACAAAAATACACTAGAAATTTAAGAAGGAACTACAGGTTGAAAAGAAGAGGAAGGACACCAGGAGTGGTATAATCCAGATGAATTCTGCTGGTAGGGTAGTACTCGGGGTATTTTGCATTTCTATAAGCTTCAAGTCCCTGACTAGTAGACCCTACAGCTGGCTGGCTTTGTGACACAAACTTGCTGCTTGGGTGGCCTCCATCAGGACACAGTGATGGCCCTTGGAGCTTGAGGCCAAAGAGAACCAGTAGAAATTTGATACTTTATTTCCTGGGAATGATGAGGGATATTGTCTCTGTTCCAGGAATTTTATGTTTAGCCATAGGCTAATGAATTCACAAATAAGTATATGAGAATTACATTCCAGATCTGATAGTACTGTGTGCTCCTGGCAGGCCAGCCAGATTCTGAGCTCAGAGTCCAGCTCTTAAATGCTCTGGAGTTTTGGATTCATACAAGTATTTTATTTTTATTTATATTATTTGTTCTTTATTTTCTTCTTTTATTAAAAATAGATTTTTCTCATAAAATGTATCATAGCTTTCAGTTTAATAATTTCATGGGACTCTTTAGTGCATGAACAAGTGGGTCTTTGATTCTTGGGCCTTTTCTTGGATTCTTTTCCCAAGATTAGTTTCCCCTCCCTCTACTAATTCCAGTTCCTCTCCACCTCCCCTCCCACCAGATCTAATCCCTTTCTGTCTCTCATTACAAAAGTGCAGGATATTAAGAAAAAATAATAAGATAACCATAAGATAAAAACAAAAAACGATCCCATCAAAACTGGACAACACAACTGAACAAAGAAAACAAACCCAAGAGAAGACCCAAGAATCAGAGACCCACTTGTTCATGAACTAAGGAGTCCCATAAAATTATTAAACTGAAAGCACTTGGTGTAGACCCATGTAGGCCCTGTAGTTGCTTCAATCTCTGTGAGTTCATATGGGCTTTGCTCAGTTGATTTAGAGGACCTTGTATCTTCTTGGTGTCTTTCATCCCCTCTGACCCTTTCTACCACTCTTTCTACCTCTTCTTTAGTGAGGTTCCTTGAGCTCTGAGAGAGGGATTTAACAGAGATATTTCATTTAGAGCTGTGTGTTTCCAGGTATCTTTCTCTGCTTAGTGTCTACCTGTAAGTATTTTTTCTCATCTGGTGCTGGAGGAAGCTTTCCATATTGGCTAAATAAGGGACTTATCTATGAGTATAATAGATTGTCATTAGGAATCATTTTTTAACTAATAAAATTTATTTTAAATAAACAACTTAGCATTGAATTTTTTTAAAGTCATCAAAATAATTTATAATAGTTAAATGCCTCTTAAATATATATGATATCTTCTGAAGCTAAAAGTCATGTGCACTCAACCAGTTTTTAAAATCTATTTGGATCATTAAACATGATTGAAGTAGAAAAAATCTCTTATGAAGTCCTCTATGAAAGCAAATTATGACAAGTTCCTGACTAGATAGAAAGTTTTGTTGGGTATAGTAGCCTGGGCTGGCATTTGTGTTCTCTTATGGTCTGTATGACCTCTTCCTAGGATCTTCTAGCCTTCATAGTCTCTGGTGAGAAGTCTCGTTTAATTCTGATAGGTGTGCTTATATGTTGCTTAGCCTTTTTTCCTTACTATTTTTAATATTCTTTCTTTATTTTGTACATTTGGTGTTTTGACTATTATGTGACAGGAGGATTTCTTTTCTCGTCCAGTCTATTTGGAGTTCTGTAGGTTTCTTGTATGTTTTTTGGTATCTCTTTCCTTAGTTTAGGGAAGCTTTCTCCTATAATTTTGTTGAACATATTTACTAGCCCTTTAAGTTGGGAATCTTCACTCTCTTCTATACCTGTTATCCTTAAATTTGGTCTTTTTATTATGTCCTGCATTTCCTGGATGTTTTGAGTTAGCTCTTTGCATTTTGCATTTTCTTTGACTTCTGTGTCAATGTTTTCTATGGCATCTTCTGAGATTCTCTGTTCTATCTCTTGTATTCTGTTGGTGATACTTGCATCTATGACTCCTGATCTCTTTCCTAGGTTTTCTATCTTCAGGGTTGTCTTTCTTTGTGATTTCTTTACTGTTTTTATTTCCATTTTTAGATCGTGGATAGTTTTGTTCAATTCTTTTACCTGTTTGGTTGTGTTTTCCTATAATTCTTTAAGGGAATTTTTGTGTTTCCTTTTTAAGGGCTTCTAGTTATTTACCTGTATTCTCCTGTATTTCTTTAAGGGAGTTATTTGCGTCCCTCTTACAGTCTTTTATCATCATCATGAGATGTGATTTTTAAATCAGAGTCTTGCTTTTCTGGTGTGTTGGGGTATCCAGGGTTTGCTGTGGTGGGAGAACGGGGTTCTTCTTGCCCTTGCCTCTTGCCATCTGGTTATTTCTGGTGTTAGCTGGTCTTGCTGTCTCTGACTGTGGCTTGTTGCTCTTGTTAGCCTTTGTGTCAGTACTCCTGGGAGACTAGTTTTTTCCAGGAAGAATTTGGGTATAGAGAGCTGTGGCACAAGGTCACTCCTTGGGTGCAAATGGAAACTAGAAGGATCCTGTCCTTGGCTGTTCCTTGGTTCCTATGTTCTGATGGCTCTTTGCAGTTCCTTCTTTGGTCATCAATTTAAGCAGAAGTGGTGGTGTTACCTGTGCTCACAGTTGTGTCAGCACTTCTGGGAGACCAGCTCTCTGTGGGGTATTTGAGTATGGAGTGCTGTGGCACAGGATCAATATTTGTACCAGTGCAGACATTAAGTATCATTTTATTGCTATGTTTTTCTCCCTAAAACCAGTAGTTTGGTTTTACCCTTGGTCTCTGTGCTACATGACTTTTCTTTTGTTCTTGGTCATTCAAGAAGTGGCTAATATGGGTTCCATTCCAAGGAGTGGGCCTTAGGTTAAATCAGACATAAGCTGGCTACTTCTACAAGTTCTGTACCACCATTGCTTTAGCATATTTGCAGGCAAATGTAGAACAAAGGTTTTGTGACTGGATTAGTGTTTGTTTCTCTTTTGGTAGTCCACAGAGTATCTTTTCATACCAGTGACTAGAATAGAGGGATTGAGATTATATGTAGGCACCAACTTGTCTTCTCCATGTGCAGTAAATTGTGTGGGTACTGTTTTTAGCAAAGGGGCCTTGCTGTCAGTTTGTGGAAAGAAACCTTGGCAGCAGCCTAAGTTGTTTAGGGATTTCCATGGGACCTATTTGACAAACAACTCAATTGAATGTGATCGAGTTCTAGTACTGGCAGCTTTCCTGACAAAAGGTTTCCAGCTGGGACTCTGTCTCCCTTCTTATTTGGAGACTTCACTGGGTTGTTCAGAAAGTTTCCATTGCATTAGATTTCCATATTACTCCTCAAAAACCCCTCACTTCTATCATCTCTCTCTCTTCATTCCCTCCTTCAACTTCATCTCCTCTTCCTCTGTTTACCTGATTCTTTCATTCCCACCTACCTCATCTCTACTCCATCAGTAAAATCTATTTTTCCTCCCAGGGAAATCCAATACACAAGTATTTTAATGCCTGCTATTTGGAAGACCATGAAGATTCTTCTAATATTTTGTAAACATTTCATTATGTTTTTGAACTATAGTATTTTTCTGTCATTATGTTCTTATTAGCTCTTAGTAGATTTCTTAGGTATTTTTTTTTATACCACATCCATCCATCAAAACATTTGTCAATATTCTTACTATGGATATGTCATAAAATAATATTTAAACTAATGTTAAGCAGAAGTGTTATATCTTTCTCCAATGCATTCATGCTTGCTGATTTATACTAAGTAACCACTGCGTCCCAGATGCTACACTATCCTGGCAGGACCATGAGTGCAATTGTGTAATATCTGCCATTGCTCCACATGGTTTCTCCTCTCTGTGCCTGGATTTAGAGGACTGTGATTACGAACACAGAGCTCAGAATTGCTGCCAGTGGTCTAATGATGACATTTTTAGTCATTGCCAAAAGTTATTATTGACCTTTATTTTTCAGCAACAGAGTATACAGGCAGGCTAGTACATCGTCGCCAATGGTAGTCTTTTCAGTATTATATTTTTATTTATTGTAAAATCTGTTCTTAAATCTAGTATAGGTCCATCTGCCTTTGGTCCTGTTGCTTTTACTACAGTAGATTAATTTCTTTTGCTTCAAGTTTTTCTTTCTTTATTCTATGCCTATTCTTGTTCTACTTGTGTCTTAGCCCCAGCAGAATTTATAAATTAGTCCTGATGGATTTTAAGGCAGATACACTTATGCCCCCAGCTTGAAGTATTTCTATGTTATATAGGTCTAAGATATCTGTATATGTATGACAGACCCTCTCTTCGACTTCAGTGTTGCTTTGGCTGAGTGTCTTCTGAGGCTAGTCAAACTCGTCATGTTTTCCTTGATGTGCCTCTCAGCATGCTGCTGTTGACTTTGTATCTTGTGTCCAGAGTATCAAATCAGCATTTTGGCTCCTTTTCATTTATGTTTTATTACTCATAGTCTAAAGTAAAAATCTTGCAGTAGACTTTGAGTTTGTTGTAGTTTTGAGGGCTTGAAATGTCAGAGCTTGCACTGTTATCTCTGATCCAAAGTTAAAGTTGAAAAAATACTCTTGGAGTGTTCATTTTAATGGCAAGCAAATTTTTACTGTATTTTTCAAAGTAATGTGGCCATCTGTTTAACTATTCACTTTCCATCTGTCTATCTACCTTGATATTTTTATGATGTCTGTGTTTATGTGGAGTAAGCTCATTTTAATCATTATCTTCTGAGTCCATGCATATAAAACCAGGAGAAAAGGGCAGCAAGTGCTTAATTATTCTCCTTTTGTATTTGATATTAAAATTCAAAGTTATTTTCTCTGAAATATGTACACAATGTCAATCTCATATGATTTTAATTTGGAGTTAGAATTGGCATTAATAAAATAAACATTTGTGTCTGTTGAGATTTATAGATTTATTTTGTTGACCTATGCATGACATTTAGCTTAGCTTCAGAAAAGCAAATAAAGTAGTTCCTTATTAACAGAAAAAAATCATGTTTTATGTTGGTTATAATTACAAATGCTCACTAAAAGGAGCTATTGTGATAAAATATGTAAAGTAGAAAAATTGAATTTAGCACTTAAGTATAACTAATATAAAAGTGAGTTTAATATCTCATGTTTTGCATATAAAAAACCAATCAGAAGTGTATTTCCACTGTACTGAACTGAAATTGTATTGAATTGGAAAATTGGCGTTGCATTTTCTAACTTTCCTAGTAAACCTCAACATTATGCTTGACTCACTGCAGCCTCATAGATTGAGTCAAGTCTGTCGTCCAAAGATGTCAGAGGGAATTTCAATGTTTCTACTTGTCCTGCTTTTTTTTTTCTGTTCTCACTCAAAGGAATGTAACCATCTATCTCATCTGTACCCATCTTTTGGCTGTTCTCAGATTAACAATATCAACACACATCTAGGGATTTTCAGAGTCTCCAGAGAGTTGACAACTGCTTGAGAACCATTGTTATTCTGTTTCTTAAGGTTTCTTTTGAATTTCCATAGTATTTAGGCCACAGTTTTCATGATTTATTAGTCACGTGATAATCCATAAATTTGACTCTCTTAAGAATGAATGCATAAGTAACAAATGCTGCAAGAAGTGAAATTGACATTAGGTTGATAGTTTTGCTATGCTGTCCTCTGTATGTTGTAATAATGGTTTATTATGTAGACCTTAGGTATTATAAACCTAAAGCATACATATTAAGTCTTAGGAATAACTAAAGTTTTACTTTAATAAAAAGTGGTAAAAATTAGATTGAAAATAAAACATTCAATCATCATACTTCTGAGAAATAAAATTATACTGAACTGCATCATCAATAGAATTAAAGGTTTTATGGAATAATGAGTATATTAAATTTTATCTTTAATAGGATAAAGAAACTACTTATGTAAATAAAATGCCAAATACACCTGAGATTGGATAAAAGAGAGTTGGAGTAAAATAGGACAGTTTAAGAAAATCACAGAAAGCAATCTCAGATTTCCCCAGGAGAAACTGCAGATAGGGCTGCTAAATAATTTTAAGAATGCATTTCCAGCAGCTATGTGGAAATTGTCAGCAGGATGACTAGCTGCAGCTGATATTGTCGATTTGTTCATGGCATGGCTTCCAAGTGCCAATCACCTGAAGCCGGAACTCAGCTGACAGAGGTGTGCTTTGCAGGAGTGGCACCAGAATACAAATAAATTGGATACCACTTAGTGACTTGAAATGCCACTGAGAGATGAAAGGCAAATTCCCTGAAAGTGACAGCAATATTTTCTTTTCTGGATATGGAAAATATAAAGGAAGAAGATGAGAAACCTCTTTAATAAAATAAAACGAGAAAAGGTAGTGCTTCTTTAAACCCATATCATGGTTCTTAGTATAATTTGGTAAGTGTCTTAAAATAGAAGTATATTAAATGCCAAGGCAATCAGAGCACAGCCACTGGATTGTCATGATGTAGTAAAGAAATGCTCTTCTAAGCTAGTAAAGATGGCCACAGGAGCTGGAAAGCAGTGCATAGTTTAGAGCTGTTGAATCTCTACAAGGGCATCTACTGAGGGGAGTGTGACGTCAGCCTTCCTGGAGATACTTTGTACTCTTCAAAAATATCCCTTCATGATAGATTTCTTCTTTGCTCAATAAGTCTTATATTAATTGATCCCAAGGCACTGACTTCTCATCAGACTTAAAAACCCTGACATTTTCCACACATAAGCTACAGCCTGCTAAATAGTCTTGCAGAAATTCACACTTAACTTTGAAACTAATCAGATATGTCTCATTCATTGCCCAAGACACAGTGGCATAGTAAATCATGAAAGATTTAGCCTTTGGCCATTTGATATAAAAAAGTCTCAGATAGTTGTGGGAACATCACATTAGCAATAGTAAACTAAATCTCTTTTGAATATTACAAATGGGAATATCAGATTATAATTTTGATGGACAAATTCTCACATGAATATTTTATTATACATCCATTGTCTTTTTTGATATAAAGCACATTCATATATTTATACTTATTATACTTAAGATCTATATGTGTTCTTTATATTCTTGTGCTTACATAACAATCCTCTTTCTAGCTCTGGCGAGTCAAGGCAGTCTAGTGGTTCTTGCCACCAAGTCTTGAGTTTGATTCTAGACTCATAGAGCCTACATAATGGAAAGAAAAAAGCTCATCCTGTAAATTGTTTTCTGACCTCCAAAGATTTACCATCGTACCTACTTTCTTGTACACATACATATGCATGAAACATAATAATAATAACTAAACATAATAATAATAATGATAAACCTCTGGGCATTTTATACTCTGAAATAGTAAAAGTATTAGCTGACATAGTGTGGCATAACAATTACTGGATAAACTGTATGACTGTCAATTATGTTCTCTGGGCTTTGAGCTCCATGTGCAGGCAATAACATATTTATTTATTGGCTGAATGTGCAAAATGTTATTTTCATGAAATTGAAGTTCATATAAATTTTACAAATATACATGTATCTACTAATGACCCATTGAAGATAGAATGTTAATTTAATTGAATAGTCAGATTGTAACAAAGATATTAATAACTAATTGACAACATTTGAATAACTGCTTCTATAAGATGTGGCTCATGCCCTTCTCCAGTCAGAAGGACTGGTTTGGCAAAGGGAGATATTTCTCACGGTTTTGTTGATCTCAGAACCTTTGCAATCAATGACTCTATTCATACAGAAGATAAAATAACCACATTACATTCCTGATCTCCTTGCATGCTCAGAACTGCTAAGATTAGTATTTTTTCTTATAAATGTTCCAAAACAGCCTTCTCACATTTTAACTTCATTTCACTCTTTAGCATCTTGTGAAGAAAGACATGAAAGCCATCAAAATCTTAGCTATGACATGGTCACCAACTAGCACTTTGATGCTGGCCACTTTGTTCTTTGTAATTTCACTGTAAATTAAGAGCAGATTAACAACTGATAAAACTTACACTATGGAAAAATTATGTAGTTCCTTTAGTAACCTTCAACAGAGAATAATGTATTTTTAAAACTCTAACCAGATGTCAATGTAGCAGAGTGCTTTGATAGAGAACATCTTGGTCTCTCTGAGTCTCTTTCTCCCACGCACACATACCTATCCTCATGAGTACAAAGACAAATTGCTAGGAAAATACATACAACTGTATTCCTGAATGTGACATTTTCTTATGCAAAGTTGGATTTTGAGATTTCTTTTTGCAAAAATAGAAGTAGTTATGCTATTGACTGTGTACAATCAATGGAACACATAACAGAAAAACATTTTGTAAGTATACATTGGCATATACATCAACACACACAAATATATCAAACACATTTATATGCATATATATTCATATAATTTAAATGGGACTAAGCTACATAGACTAAAAATGGTTCTCCCAAGAGCCACAAACTTGCTAACAAGAACCTAGTGCCAGCCATGGAAAAACCTCACTTCAAGTTGTTGAGACCAAACATTAACTTAATGATTTATAATGAGAAAGTTGGTCTTATTCTAAGGACTCAAGTTTGCTTTGTATTAGAGAATGTTAATGTTAGTTCTAAAATATTAATAAGAAAGAAAAAATAAAATAAATCACTGTTATTCAACTCACTGAAAGATTAATATTTTTGAGAATTTCATATGTGAATAATATTTGTACTATTTCTATCCTTCATTTTCTTCCTATGCTCTCCAACTCTCTCTGGACATTATGAGCTCTTTTTATATTGCTTTATATATAGCGAAGTTCTTCTCTTTATAAGTTAATTAGCTTAAGTATTTTGCTACAGTGATGAAAAGCTGACTAATGGGTCATTTATCTCATATCTGGAGTCTTCTCATTTTCCTTCAGAATCTCGGCAAAGGGAAATTAAATGAATAAGTTAAAGAGTATGAGAAAAGGGACTAAAATAGAAAAGGGTGAATAAGTGGTAGACAAAGGACAGATGTATTATGCTAAAATGTAAGTTTCTAGTGCTTCAATGGCGATAAATGCCAGCATTTATAACTTTCCCATCTGTATTCTCACAAGCAGCAATAATATATGTGTCTCAGTCACTTTCCTATTGCTGTAACAAAGCACCATGACCAAGGCAGCTCATAGGAGAACGAGTTTACTGAATCTTACAGTTTTAGAGAGTGAGCCCATGACTATTATGTCATGGAGCATGGCAACATGCAGGCAGGCATGGCACTGGAGCAGCAGCTGAAAGCTCAAATCTAATCCACAGACTAGGGGCAGAGAGAGACAGACAGCTAACGGGAATAGAATGGGCTTTTAAAAATCTCTAAGTCCACCTCTATTGACACACTTTCTCCAGACCACACCTTCTAATTTTTTCCCCAAAGCAATTCTACCAATTGGGAAGCAAACTTGTAAATATATAAGCCTATGAGGACTAATTCAAACCAACACAATGAGGTAATTTCTGAATAACAGTAGAATTAGCCATTGACTATCATGTCCTCTGAAGAAGAGATGATTCTGAGATATGCCAGCTCTCCTTCCGTCAACAATTCTAATACATGACTTGACTCTTCAAGATGGCACCACAATGATACTATGCCAGGAAAGCCACACATATTGGAAATGACAGCGGTTAAATGTTCCCACAGTAGAAGACTGCCTTGCAAAGACTTTAAATAAATCCACTTATTTTTATCTGTTAAACCTGCTTGCTGTTAAACCTGATGATCTGGGTTCTGTTCCCACCACTTATGTGATAAAATACAGCTTCAACTCTTTCTGCAAAATATCCTCCTAATCTCTTCTGTACATGTACATGTCACACACACACACACACACACACACACACACACACACACACACCACATACATGCCAAAATAAAGCAGAATTTTTTTTAATCAAACCTTTCCCCAAATCCTTTGGATTTCTAATAAATCTTAGAATACTACAGAATATTCTTAAGAAAATGAAAACATGGCTATTTGTTTTTAATGCACTGTGCTCTCCTAGACACAACCTGCTTTCCTCAGTCAGCTGATCTGCTAGAGAAACTGCCATGAATAAGCACAGAAGACAGCATGGTAGGTTCATACCCACTCAGGATTACCTGGCTCACTGCTGTCTGAATGATAGAGGAAAGCTCAGAAGGACAAAAGAAACAACAGGTACATTGCACTGTATTTTTTTATTTATCCCTAGATAATGTGAAAAAATAGAATGAAATCTCTTTTCATCTTTTCAACCAAGGCAGTCAGTCACTCTTCCCAAGTGGTATAGAGGATTAATGGATGGAGTATGGAAAAAAAGGCATTGCTCCTTGAATGTTGTTCAGTCTTGGCATTTTACACAGAATTCTTCAGATGAACATAGAGACCAGGGAATCATGATTTCTGTTTTTCTATCCAAATGACTGTGTATTGAGTCAGCAGGTACAATTGGATCTTCATGTCATATAATACATTATCATTTGAAAAAGTGATTTTAATTTGATAATAACACTTTTCTCTATTTAACAATTATAAAATGTCTCACAATAGTTTTAAAAGAATGAGCATGGTTAAGTCGCACATAGATAATACTCTCATTTTAGAATAGATAGATAGATAGATAGATAGGTAGATAGATAGGTAGATAGGTAGGTAGATAGGTAGATAGGTAGATAGATAGGTAGGTAGGTAGGTAGATAGATAGATAGATAGATAGATAGATAGATAGATAGATAGATAGATAGATATCTGTATGTGTACAAAAAGCTACTGCTTACCAGATACATATATGTGTATAGATATCCCATTAATTTTCTAGAGCTAGAGAATAATATATTGTGGTTTCTACACATAGCAAACATATATTGTCTTGCAGGTGTGTAAGTTGAAAGTCTAATACCATCATCCTACACTGCAATTTGTATGCCCGTTGTTTTCTTTTTCTTTCTGGAATTTCCATGGGAGAATTCATTCTCCTGCCTTCTCTAGATTGTGGAAGCCAGCCCTACGGCTTGGTTTGTGGCTTTCACTCTACAGTTGTAAAGCAATCAGGATCCCTTCTCTCTTACCATATGACTCCTCTTTCCTTTGCTTCTAGTTCAATGTACTTTTTAGGACTCTGGACATGGCAGGTAACCTAGAATCAAGGATATGATTCCACCTACATATTTCATATTCTGGTTTTAGAATCTAGAGATGGGTATGAGAAAATATTTTGGGAAGGCATTATTGAAGCATGCACATGCATACCCACACAGATACACACACACACAGATACATACACAGATATACACACTTTCTCTCACTCTCTCTCTTTGTCTCTGTCTCTGTATCTTATGTGTATGGGGAAATTCTAAAAGACATCACTACAGGATTGATGGGGGCGGTGAACAAATTAGGCAGATTTCTTTACATCTTGATTATCCAGACATGTTATAATCAGCCTAATCAAAATAAATGCTATTTTGGATGCAAACTTCAAAATTGTATTTGTAACTCATTTACTGAGTATTACTGAGACAAATACCATCCATCAAAGTGTATAACTTGGGCACTTAGAAAGTCATTTATTTTAAAAGTTGATGGTGCACTGAATGAATATCACAAGCTCAGAGGCTTAGGAAAGAGGCCAACCAGGAGAGACAATCCGGCCTTCCCAGCCATTGATTTCTGCACAATCAATTGACTTGGATCATGCAGTTAATCCAATTCAGTAGTTAAGAAAATTGAAAAGACCAGCTGTGTGGATTTTGGGTCCAGTATTTTTATTATTATTTTTTTTTTACAAGAGACACTGAAAGCAATGTTATTTTGTTAGCCTGTATAGACCTTCAGAAAAGAAAAAAGACAAACACAAAAAGTTTTTTCCCTTTATTACAAAATAACATTTTCTAAAAGGAATAATAAAGATATAACCTTAATTCTCATAGGATGTTCATAAAGGTGGAATACATGCTACCTTAAATTTCTATGAGTGTTTAGTTAAAAGGAAAAAAAAAACTTTAATCAAAATAGAGAAGCCTCAGTCTCTGGAAATGTTTAAAACAGCTTTTAATATCTGAAACAAAGTAATTCTATTTTCCCTTAAATAGGAGGAAATGTAAACCAGTCACATGCAGAATGTAAGTACATGCTTAGCTAATGTGTTCTGTCTCTGTGTCACTCCTAGCTATGACCTGATGAAAAGCTACATTCTAACACAATGCAAAAAAATGAACAAAATTAAACAATCACTTGTTCTGCCATTCATGTAAAATACAGAAATGGCTCAATTAGACTTTGTGCCATGGAGTACATACTAACTGCATCAGGCTATAACTCAGTTCATCTTCATAAAATGCATCCGTTTCATTCTTAAACCATCAAATGAAACTGTTCGCTCTCACCACATTCCTATTAATTGTATAGTACTTCACAGCTCTTGTTGAACAGAAGAAGGGAAATTACAGAAAAGGTCACTTTCCTTCCTTACCAGTAGCATGCTAATTAGCTGGAGACACAGGGAGCAGCATGTGAGGTGACTGGATATTTGAACAGGAGTGGGGAAGAGATGATAAAACATGCATGGAATTGAAAACTCTGCAAGAATGTGTGTTCCTATTTTCAAAGCTGGGGAGTGCTTAAGTGTTAGGTGTTATCCGAAGCTCAAAGCTCTTCTTCATCTTCAGAAAAATGCTTCTTGTTTTCTTTTCTTTTGACTACAGTGACTGCTCAAGTATCCTTTGTTACATTTGGCTACTCGATTCTCTTGTCCTTGCTTCTTTGAGACTGTTTCACCCTCTGGTTATTTCCCCTCTTTCTATTTCCCCTAGGATCTCTGTCCACAGAACACATCCATCATATGAGTATGTTGACTACATGACATATCATTCAAGCCATTACAATTTTGTATCTCCTTGTTTAAAACAGCAGTCACTAGGTACATGTAGCTAGTTCAAGTTAAATTAAAGTTAAAAAATAGTTAATGAGTGATTGTCCCCAGTCACTGTTGAAAGTCTCAACAGCTACAATGGTTAGGTAGCCTGGATAAAGATTTTCATTATTACCGATGATAAGGTAGAGAATAGCTCTATTGGCTAATGATGGGATAGAGAGTAAAACTAGTCAGTCTTAATAATGCCAGGAGACCAGTTATTAACTGTCACTGTCATTAGGCAATGGATATCTAAAGCTACCTTTCTGTGGATAGCTTTTCTCTGTTATGGCTTCTTCTTTCATTCCTGCAGGTGCAGTTCATATTTCTATATAAAAACAAAACAAACGTAGCAGCCACTGGTAGCTGTCACACTCCTATATTGATTCAATTTTATTACATATTATGTCAATTAAACAGTGATAAATTCTAGCAAAAGTAGTGTCAAATTGTTGGAGTAAACATTTGAGTTCATTTGATGTGACTTTACCACTGGGTGATGAATGCATGTCTACTAATTTTAATTAATTAACTAACTAATTAATTAATTCACATCCCAAATGCTGCCCCCCTCCTGGCTCTCTCCTTACAGATATCTACTAATTTTTGCCATTGAATTTTTGTCTATGTTCTTTCTAGAGCAGTAAATGACTCATGGCTATCGGTGTACTGTTTATTTTCACAATGATTCTCAGATATCTATTGAGTTCTAAGCACTCAGTCAGGTGAGGTGTTCTTAGTCTGTGTGAAGTGAGTAGAAAGGCATTCATCTTCCAAAACCAAAGTGACCCCTAAAAAGTAGTGGGGACCCTTAGAAATGAGAGGAACTAATTGATGAAGCTAAAACTAAGAAGGAGAAACCAAGGAAGATGGACATTAGCTAGGTTCATTAGAAGAAAACCATAGATAAAAGCTGAGATAACAGACAAAAATCTTCAACGATTGTTACAAATTTCATCCTTTCGACTTACGTGAATGGCTAGGCTAGTGTGGGATGTGTGGATTTTTTTTATGGGGGTAAAAACTTCTTATATAAGTGGTCAGATCCCATAAATATAACAAATAACTCAAACATTAACAAGATTTCAATTCCATAAATATTGTTGAGCATGAACTGAATGCTGGTTTCATCCATTCCTTGACAAAGGTATTTGAACATATTCTATTTTGTGCCAGAGTTGTCAAACTTTTGCTCCAAATGACAGCTATACATATAAACACCATGCTGCAATTCTCATATTGAATCAAAGTTCTTTTATAGTCATCATTCATTTGACATGGTTTTAAAGTGTCTTACCCTATGACTCATGACAAGGAACAAGTCATTTAATCTTTTTCACGGGAAGAAGAGACTCGACATTAGCAAATAAAGATTTAACTGTGCAAATCAATATCAAATAATTGCAATATCAGAATGTTTCTTGCTTTAAAAACCCCAAAGCCATATTTTGATACCTGTTAATAAAATAACATTTAAATGTTGAGTTCTGAATTGAGCCTAAAATATGTGAGAACAAAGCACTTGAGGTTATTTCTTTCATTTGAAGAAAACAAATATGATTTGAAGCTTATAAGTTATCAGTAATAATAGACAAGTTCTCTATCGTGAGTGATTAGTCATTGTAAAATGTGAGTGTTTACAAAATACATTATTGCAGTATAATTTCTGTTATATAACCATTCTTAAAATTTTTGTATCAAAAACACGATCAATGAACTTATCTTGAATACATAAAGAATAAAGAGAAAATAATGATTTTTCCCTTGTTGTCATTATGTACTTTGTTAATTTTTAAAATCAAATAATGTATTCCCAAAACTTACTGTAACTCTAGATGTTATCATGGGAGTTTTCCAGGTATGAAGCTATTCTATTTTTGTCTTAATTGTGGTAGCATAATTTTTTACTTCATTTGGAATAAAGGTTTTGAAATAGTAAAAGAGGTAATTCTCAAAAAAAAAAGTAAAGATGAAAACATAATTTCCATATTCAGTATTAAAGTTTAAAGGTCCAATATCTGAGAAAATAATTTCTTACTGACTATGTTTGGGTAGATAAATGGAAATGAAAATTCCAGAAATATAATGATACTAATCAAATGAAATAATGTCAAAATCAGTGGATAAAAAAACAAATTAACTGATTAATGGTGTTGGTGGAACTAGGCAGTAACTAGGAATTTGAAAAATAGATATTCACTATTCATATTTTATTCAAAAACAGATTTCAAATGTAATATCAACATAAAAGTAAAGCCACAAATTCAATGGAAAAATAAATGATGAATTTTGGAGGTAAAGAATTACTTTATAATCTTATTGCTCAAACATATAAAGACAGAAAGTGGTGGATCAAAAACCTGTATGCCATGCAAAATAAATAAACATGTAAACAAAAATATATGATAAAATGCATGAAAAGAAAAATAAATTTTTATTGCAAATGACATATTTATAGAAATATTTCTGAGTCTATGAGTTGCATTTTATACCTTGACCACTTTGAGCAATGTTCACACTCTCATCTCTTTCTCCACTTATTTTCCATGTGAGCAGCTTATTCTATCTCTTGTATTTATATTACAGTAAGTTTTTTCTCACTCCTATTGTTATAGATCCAATAGCTTTGAGGAAAAACTTCAAATGCAAACTGTTTTTCATAGAATTATTGTTGATTTGTTCCTAGAGTGATCTCTTAAAAGTTTGACTAATCATTCTCTGGACTCAATATTTTTAAAATGTTTTTAAAGGATATAAATATACAACATATCCTTGTCTGTGATAACTATTCATACTGTTTAAAGTAGCCTGTGGTCTGCTGTCACACTGAGTATTTTTTTCTGAATTACTTGCTACTTACTTTTTTTTTCTTAAATAAAATGATAGTTCACTGACAGTTGGGTGGTTCTTGCCCCATTTTACCCAGGACAATCTGACATATAGAAATTGATGTTTGGATAAATAAGACACAGTTTACCAGTACAAAAGGATGTACAATTATATAGAATATCATGAATAGTAACAAGGGAAATTTGATTTTGCCCCAGTGGACCCAGGAATCTCAATGCAGTCAGAGACAGGATTCTTCCAGTTTCCATCTGCTCCTGGGAGATGACCCTGTGCCACAGGTCTTTGCACCCTAATCCCACCCAGAGAAAACTTGTCTCCCAGGAATGCTAACACACCTAAGCTCACAGGTGAGACCACTAGTACTGCCTCAATACCTGGCCCAAGTGGGACCTGCCCAGGACCCAGTGGACCCAGGAACCTCACTGTAGCCAGGAACAAGACCTTTTAAGTTTCCATCTGTGCCTGGGAGCTGACCCTGTGGCAAAGCCCTCCACACCCCAATCCTGCCCAGAGAAAACTTGTACTGCAGGAATGTTGACACATCTAAGACCACAAGGTCACAGGATCACAGAAAAACAAGCACCAGTCAGAGAAAACAAGACCAGCTAGCACCAGAGATAACCAGATGGAGAGAGGCAAGCACAAAAACATACAAAACAGAAACCAAGGCCTCTTGGCATCATCAGAACCCAGTTCTCCCACCACAGCAAGCCTTGGATACTCTAACACGTCTGAAAAGCAAGATTCCGATATAAAATCACATCTCATGACAATGAAAGAAGACTTTAAGAAAGACACAAATAACTCCCTTAAAGAAATATAGGAGAGCTCAAGTAAACAGGAAGAAAGCCTTAAAGAGGAAACACATAAGTCCCTTAAAGAAATAAATGAAAGCATAACCAAACAGGTGAAGGAATTTAACAAAACCATCCAGGATCTAAAAATAGAAATAAAAACAGTACAGAAATCACAAAGGGAGACAACCCTCAAGATAGAAAACCTAGGAAAGAGATCAGGAGTTATAGATGCAAGCATCACCAACAGAATACAAGAGATAGAAGAGAGAATCTCAGGTATAGAAGATACCATAGAAAACAATGACACAATAGCCAAAGAAAATGCAAAATGCAAAAAGCTCCTAACCCAAAACATCCAGGAAATGCAGGACACAATGAAAAGACCAAATTTAAGAATAATAGGTTTAGAAGAGAGTGAAGATTCCCAACTCAACAGGCCAGTAAATATCTTAAACAAAGTTATAGAAGGAAATTTTCCTAACCTAAAGAAAGAGATTACCATGAACATAAAAGAAGCCTACAGAACCGGAAATAGATTGGACCAGGAAAGAAATTCCTCTCATCATACAATAATCAAAACACTAAATGCACAAAACGAAGAGAGAATATTAAAAGCAGTAAGGGAAAAAGGTCAAATAACATAGTAAGGCAGACTTATTAGAATTATACCAGACTTCTCACCAGAGACTATGACAGCCAGAAGATCCTGGGCAGATGTCATACATATCCTAAGAGAACACAAATGTCAAACCAGGCTATAATATCCAGCAAAACTCTTAACTAACCATAGATGGAGAAGCCAAGATATTGCATGGTAAAACCAAGTTTAAACAATGTCTTTCCACAAATCCAGCCTACAAACCATAATAGATGAAAAATTCCAACACAAGGAGGGAAAGCATGTGCAAGAAAAAAAAAAAAAAAGAAAATAATCTTCTTTCAACAAACCTAAAATAAGATAGCCACACAAACATAATTCTACCTCTAACAACAAAAATAATAGGAAGCAACAGTTACTAATCCTTAAAACCTCTTAACATCAATGCAATCAACTCCCCAATAAAAAGACATAGTTAACAGGCTACATACATAAACAGGACCCAGCATCTTGCTGCATACAGGAAATGTACCTCAGTGACAAAGACAGACAGTACCTCATAGTAAAAGGCTGGAAAAAAAATTCCAAGAAATGTTCCCAAGAAACAAGCTGAAGTAGCAATTTTAATATTGAATAAATTCAATTTCAAACAAAAGTTATCAAAAAAGACAAGGAAGGACATTTTATACTTATCAAAGGAAATATCTACCAAGATGAACTCTTAATTCTGAACTTCTATGTCCCAAATTCTAGGGCACCCATATTCATAAAAAAAAACTTTGCTAAAGCTCAAAGCACACACTGAACCTCATACAATAATAGTGGGAAACTTCAACACCCCACTCTCAGCAATGGACAGATCATGGAAACACAAACTAAACAGAGACACGGTGAAACTAACAGAAGTTATGAACCAAATGGATGTAACAGATATCTGTAGGATATTTCATTCTAAAACAAATGAATATGCCTTCTTTTCAGCACTTCATGGTACCTTCTCCAAAACTGACCATATACTTTGTCACAAATCAGGCCTCAACAGATAGAAGATTGAAATAATCTGATGCAGCCTATCAAATCACCTCGGACTAAGACTAGTCTTCAATAACAACAAAAAAACGCAGAAAGCCCACACACATATGGAAGCTGAACAACTCTCAACTCAATGATAACTTGGTCAGGGAAGAAGTAAAGAAATAAATTAAAGGCTTTTTAGAATTTAATGAAAATTTAGGCACAACATACCCAAACTTAAGGAACACAATGAAAGCAGTGCTAAGAGGAAAACTCAGCTCTGAATGCTTCCATAAATGGATTAGAGAGAGCATACACTAGCAGCTTAACAGAACATCTGAAAGCTGTAGAACAAAAAGAAGCAAATACAGCCAAGAGGAGTAAATGGCATGAAATAATCAAACTCTGGGCTGAAATCAACCAAGTAGAAACAAAGAGAACTAAATAAAGAACCAACAAAATCAAGAGCTAGTGCTTTGAGAAAATTAACAAGATAGAGAAACCCTTTGTAAGTCTAGTCAGAGTGCACAGATAGTGCCCAAATTAATAAAATCAGAAATAGAAAGCTAGATGCCAGGTACTAAAGTTAAATCAGGATCAGATAAACCATCTAAACAGTCCCATAACCCCTAATGAAATAGCAGCAGTCATTAAATGTCTCCCAACCAAAAAAAAAAAAAAAAAAAAAGCCCAAGACTAGATGGGTTTAGTGCAGAATTCTATAAGACCTTCAAAGAAGACCTAATACCAATACTCTTCAAACTATTCCACAAAATAGAATCAGAAAGAGCACTACATAATTTGTTCTATGAAGCCACAGTTACACTAATATCAAAACTACATAAAGACCCAAGAAAGAAAGAGTACTTCAGGCCAATTTCCCTGATGAATATTGATGAAATATACTCAATAAAATTCTTGCAAACCTAGCCCAAGAACAAATCAACATGATCATTCCTAATGATCAAGTAGGCTTTATCCCAGGGATGAAGGGATGGTCCAATATATGGAAATCCATCAATGTAATACATTATATAAACAAACTCGAAGGGAAAAAAAAACATATGATATCTCATTACATCCCAAAAAAGCATTTGACAACATTCAACACCCTTTCATGTTAAATGTTTTGGAAGGAGAAGGAACTCAGGGTCTATACCTAAACAGTAAAAGCCATATATAAGAAACCAGTAACCATCATCAGATCATGTGGAAATAAACCTGAAGCAATCTCACTAAAATCAGGGACTAGAGAAGGCTGTCTTTTCTCTCCCTATCTATTCAGTATAGTACTTGAAGTTCTACCTAGAGCAGTTAGACAGCAAAGGGATACAAATTGAAAAGGAAGAAGTCAAAATATCACTATTTGTGGATGATATGATAGTATACTCAAGTGACCCCAAAAATTCCATTGAAGAACTCCTAAACCTGATAAACAACTCCAGCAAAGTGGTTGGATATAAAATTAACTGAAACAAATCAGTAGCCTTCCTCTCCTCAAAGGATTAGTGGGCTGAGAAAGAAATTAGAGAAACAACACCCTTCACAATAGTCGCAAATAATATAAAATACCTTGGTGTGATTCCATCCAAGCAAATGAAATATCTTTACAACAAGAACTTAAAGTCTCTGAAGAAAGAAATTGAAGAAGATCTCATAAGATGGAAAGGTCTCTAACGCTCATCGATTGGCAGGATTAACATAGTAAAAATGGCCATCTTGCCAAAAGTAATCTACAGATTAAATGCAATCCATATCAAAATTCCATATCTTTACAGAGATAGAAAGAGAAATTCTCAAATTCATTTGGACCAACAAAAAACTCAGGATAGCAAAAACTATTCGCCACAATAAGAGAACTTCTGGGGAAGTCATTATCCCTGACCTCAAGCTCTACTACAAAGTAATAGTGATTAAAAACCTCTTGGTATTGATACAGTGACAGACAGATAGATCAAAGGAATAGAATTGAAGACCCAGAATTGAACCCATACTTGATCTTTGACAAAGAAGCTAAAACCATCCAGTGGAAAATTGAACACATTGGAACCAGGGAAATTTTCCTGAACAGAATACCAATGGCTCAGACTCTAATATCAACTATAGACAAATGGGATCTCATAAAAGTGAAACATTTCTGTAAGGCAAAGGACACTGTCAACAGGATAAAGTGGCAACCTATGGATTGGGAAAAGATCTTTACTAACTCTACATCTGATAGAGGGCTAATATCCAAAATACACAAAGAACTCAAGAAGTTAGATTCCAGAGAACCAAATAACCCTATTTAAAAATTGGTTATAGAGCTAATCAAAGAATCCTCAATTGAGGAATCTCTACTGGCCAAGAAGCACTTAAAGAAATATTCAAAGTCCTTAAACATCAGGGAAATGCAAATCAAAATGACCCTAGGATTCCATCTCAAACTAATCAAAATGGCTAAGGTCAAACACTCAGGTGACAGCAGATGCGGGCAAGAATGTGGAGAAAGAGGACTACTACTCCATTGCTGGTGGCATTACATGCTGGCAAAACCACTTTGGAAAACAATCTGGCAGTTCCTCAGAAAATTTCAAGCAGTTCTACCTGAAGACCCAACATTTG
>JADRCD010229832.1:21179-32674 GCA_019843815.1 Montemys delectorum | reverse complement strand
GGTGGGCACAGAGATGGAGACACCTGGCTGGAGTCAGGTGGGCACAGAGATGGAGACACCTGGCTGGAGTCAGGTGGGCACAGAGACGGAGACACCTGGCTGGTGTGGAAAAGACAACTGGCAATGTCAGTAAGCAGGAGAGAGAAGGCCTGCACATGGCTATAGAGTCTTTCCTGTGTTGGTATATTTTCTATATTTCTACATTGCTATATAAGGCTATATTGCTTTTCTAGCATGTTTTCAGCGTGGGGTAAGCAACAGGCCACACCTACCAAAGAGGCTGAGCCCCTCCTTCAGCCCGCTGGCTACTTTGTACACCGAGGGGTGAGACTCACTCTTGAAAATCTGTAGAACACTGTCACAGAGAAATGGAGGAGTCTGAATTTCTGTGTATTCCACACATGGAATACGCATATATGTACATATTTGTTTTTGAGACAGGGTCTCTCTATGTAGCCGTGGCTATCCTGGGACTATGTAGATAAGGTTGATGTCAAATTTAAAAGAAATCGCCCTGCCTCTGCCCCTCAGTGCTGGGATTAAAGGTGAGCTATCACACTTGCCTGTGTGCACATATTTGTATGCAGGTGAACATGCTCCTGCACATACATACAGAAGCCATATTCTCTGTCTTGTCCTCTTTTAAGACAAGGTCTCTCACTGAATTCAGAGTTCCCATTTTCCTTGGCTAAACTGGCAGCCAGCAAACCCAGCAGTCCTGTCTCCACCCACCCCAGCACTGAGATTGCAGGCATACAAACCACAGTGGCTTTTTATGCAAACGCTTAGAATCCAAACTCAGATCCTCAAACTTGTGTAGCAAGAGCTTTTACTCATTGAACCATGTTCCCATACATATTGTAATGAATTTTTGTTTTGTTTTGTTTTGAGACAGGGTTTCTCTGTGTAGCTCTGGCTGTCCTGGAACTCACTCTGTAGACCAGGCTGGCCTCAAACTCAGAAATCTGCCTGCCTCTGCCTCCCAAGTGCTGGGATCAAAGGCGTGCGCCACCACTGCCCGGTGTTAATAAGCTTTTTATTTCATGCCTAGCAACAATAATCTTGATGTGCAGTTTATTATTCACTTGTGTTTGCCTTAGCTCCTCCCCTTAGAAAAGGAAATAAAAGCCAGGTGTGGTGGCTCACACCAGTAACCCAAGCACTCAGAAAGCAGAGGCAGGCAGGGAGTTTGAGGCCAGCTGGTCTAGATAGTGGGTTCCAGAACAGCAAGGGTTACATGGAGAGACCCTGTCTCAAAAAAGAAAAGAGGTAAAAAGAAAACAAAAGGAAGGGAGGAAAGAAAAGGGTGGGCTGAAGTTGTCGCTTAAGAGCAGGGTGCTTGGGCTAGAGAGATGGCTCAACAGTTAAGAGCACTGACTGCTCTTCCAGAGATCCTGTGTTTAATTCCCAGCAACCACACAGTGGCTCACAACTATCTGTAATGGGATCTGATGCCCTCTTCTGGTGTGTCTGAAGACGGTGATGGTGTACTCACATACATAGATCTTAAAGAAAAAAGCAGGGTGCTTGTCTAGCAGGCACCAGTCCCTCAGTTGATCCAGTGTTGCAAAGAGGAAGGACAGTGATACCTCCGTGCTTTAGCCCTTTCCTTTCCTTTAAGCCCCAGGATTAAAGAAGCCAGAGCCTTGGTAGGATTATTAGCCTTAAACTCCACCCTTTGTTTCTGCAGGCAGCAGCTTGTCTTCTCCTCACCTGTAAGTGTCTTGATCTATGCTCACCAGATGGGCCCTGAGAACAGAAGACAGCCACAGGAACACTGTCAGCTCCCCTCTCCGAATGAATACCTCTCCAAGCAATCCAATCTTTCTGGTTCTCCTGTGCCAGAGCACACTTCACCCACTGTCCTCCATCCCTACACACACTCACAGACACAGACACACACAGACACACAGACACACAGACACACACACACACACACACACACACACACACACACCCTTTCTTCTCTTTACTTTGTTGAGGTTTGGAGGAGTCACCTACAATACAAACTTCTTAAATCCCAGGATAGGGACACCAACATTATAGTCTTCCAGTTCAACCCCGACTCTTCTTCGACTCAGGAACTTGAGCAGTCCTCCAAGTGCACGGACCTGGGAGGGGATCAGCAGTGAAGCCGGATCAAGTCTAGAGTTCCAGATGCTGGGCAACACTAGTATCAGGAAAACTGTGATTTTACAGGGCTGGGGCAGTCCAGTCAGAATTCTCCCCTAAGGCCAGGAGCGCATGCCTTTCCCCGGCTGCATGCCGGCCCTCACCCCTCCACCCCCACCCCCGTGACCCAGCTCACCGTGAGGACACAGTCAAAGGGAATAATGGAGGAGAGGAAAAGGATTTTTTCAGGAGCAGTCATGGCCTCTGGGATGAAGGAGTAGTTTCCAGAAAGCAGACGCTGCTTGCTTATCTCTGAACCTATTTGGGGGGGATGGGGAGCGAAAAGTCTCACAGCTCCATTCTCTTGCCCCAATTTAACCACAAGAAAAAATCTGACCATATGGCTTGTCCAAGACCACAGAAAAGCTGAAGCAAGAATCAAAACATGCAGATATGCAGATGTAGTTTTTAGTTTAGTTCTTTATGTAATGTAGGTGTCTGGCTATAAGCACAACCTGAGAAAGATAAGTGACTCGGGAGAAAAAAACATCTAAGATTGTGGATTTTTTTAAGGGAAAATACATATATTAGTAATATATATATTTGTAAAATATATATATTAGTTTATACATATAAACTAATACTACCCATTCATTCCCTGTCCTTTTTGCAAGCCTGTAACCTCCTTCAGCTGGCTGTCTCTGACCTTGCCTTGCCCTAACAGCAGCTCACAAGGGGCAAGGCTTCCTGGCTTAGACAAGGCCCTTTTGTTCCTGCCACTTCTCTGCCTCAGGTTCCTGCTAACAGCTCTGCCCTGCTGATTTGCTTTGCCTGACTTCAAGACCTTTGGCCACGGGATGCTGGCGTACTGAGAGGGTGGGTGGGTGGGGTGGGATGGGATGGGGGTTTGCCTGCTTGCTTGATTTCTCAGTGGAATAATACACTCTGGACTGAAAGCAGAACCATGCCTCAGTCCCATTTTTTATTTCCTCTCGGCATCCGATTCCCTTTATTCTCTTAGGCTCCTAGTCCTCTTCCAGAAGACCCCACTCATATGTAGCTGCAGGTGGCTGCAACACAATCCTAGAAGTTTGCAAAGTAGGGAGTGAGTGCCTTATGAACCATGGTTCCTTTTTATGCAACAAACGACTTTGGCTTAAACTGGGTAACTCCAATGTTCAAAACTGTTTGAAGAGTATCATCTCTCCATTTCCTTCCATCACTCACTCCCCCATTCCTGACATACCTAACCCAGTGGCTTCTCAGTAATTTGTACTAAAGACGGTAAGGTGCAGGAGAGATCTTGGGAAGACCTGTGATGGGGTGCGGGAAGCAGCTTTCGGATAAAAGTACAAAAGGCAAGGTCTCTGCTAATAGGAGCCCTTGTCAGAGGAAGGACACAGACCCTGGGATGGGGGCTGGTAATGTAAAAGGAAGGAGCTACCAAAATCCACGCTTGGCAGAAGGACGATTTCAGGTCCCTTTGGCTCTCTGTGCTCCTGGGAGGCTGTGGAGGCAAGAGGCCACAGTCTTGTATAGTTCAGCCCCGTTATTGTCTGTCCTATGCTTCCTCCCAGTACTACACGATTTAGTAGTCTGTTTCTACTTGCCCCTCTCTATGCAATCCTTACCAAGCTTCCCTAGAAACCGAGTCATAGCCTCATCCTGTTTGGCGCTTGTAACAACAGACTGGGGGTTGATTTCATCCAGAACTTGAAAAGAGAAAGATGGTGCCAAATGAGTCAAAGGATCTTACCAGTATCTGTTCCCCTCAAGAATGTATTATCTTAGCCAATCGTGGTGGCACATGCCTTTGATCCCAGCCCTTGGGAGGGAGGGGAATCTCTGTGAATTCAAAAGTCAGCCTGGTCTACAGAGTGGGTTTCAGGATAACCAGAGCCACATAGTGAGACCCTGTCTCAAAATTTAAAAACAAAAACAAAAACAAAAAACCAAGCTGGGCAATGGTGATGCACATCTTTAATCTCAGCACTTGGGAGGCAGAGGCAAGTGGATTTCTGAGTTTAAGGCCAGCCTGGTCTACAGAGTGAGTTCTAGGACAGCCAGGGCTATACAGAGAAACCCTGTCTCGAAAAACCAAAAAAAAAAAAAAACCAACTAAATTTGTTTTCTGTCTGTAAGGAACGCTCTGCACACTGGGAGCACAGTGGAGAATGAGACTTAGTAAAGGCAGGTGGGAAGGAACAAGAGTGTCCTGGAAGCCGGGCAGTGGTGACTCATGCGTTAATCCCAGCACTTGGGAGGCAGAGGCAGGAGGATTTCTGAGGCCAGCCTGGTCTACAGAGTGAGTTCCAGGACAGCCAGGGCTACACAGAGAAACCTTGTCTCGAAAAACCAAAAAAGAGTGTCCTGGAAACCATCACTAAGTCCTCAACGGCTTGCCAGGGACCAAATCTGTACCATTTAACAGACAGCAGGTCTCTAACAAAGTTGTGCTGAATAATTAATCCCTAAGAGCAGGCGACTATATAAACTACGGTCACAGAAGGACTTAGGAGTGAACACACTTCTGTCGCACCTCTCTGGAGGAGCTTCAGGCTCTCGTGGTCTGGGGCATCTGGCATGAAGTGGATAGTGGAGTCACTCGTGTCATAGTAAGCAATGCCCAGATATCCCGAGCTCCACAGCACGCACAGATGGATCTGTCCCATGAGGAAGGAAAGGCGATCGCTACCTGAACCCCTCAACCCCTCGGAAGGGCATGGTGGGGCCGTCCCTGATGACTGACTAATCATTTAACCAAATCTCGGAGATGGGCTCGCCTGGGGCGTTTAGTCAACGTGAAAACAGGGTCGGCTCAGCCCCTCCCGGTCCGCCCCACTCCTCGGACACCTCGGCCGGCTCCTCCTCGTCCTCTTCCTCGATACCTCCAGGCCCCGCCATTGCAGGCTGGGGGCTGGGGAAGCTGGTTGAGGGGACCCCGGGTCCGGGTCCGGGTCTGGGTCCCGGCGGCGTCCGGCCTGGGGTCGCTCTGAAAGCCATGGCGACTCTGGGGACACGGGAGGGGAAGGAGGTTCAGCGGGGGCATGGGGGTGGGTGGGGGGCTCGGAGGGCGACTCCATCGGGTCGCGAGCTGCTCCGAGCCACGGTCGCACTTCGGTCACTCTGGAAGCTCCGCAGGAGCGCGCGGCGGCGTCCAGCCTCCCCCGCCACCCACGCCCCCCGCAGCCGCCGCGCGCCCTCCCGTCCCCACCCACCCACCCGGGGCCGCCGGCTCGCGCCGCTCTCCCGCCCTCTCCGTCACCTCGTCACCGCGACGACCCAGCTCTCCGACCAACCGCCGCGAGCCTGTGGGAAGGGCCAGCCAGCCTGTGGGCGTGGGCCGCGCGGGCTCGCCCCGCCCTCTCGGCCGCTATTGGCTGGAAGGGGTCTGCCTCGCTCTCCAACGGGAAGACCGTGAGGGCTCTAAAGGCTGATTGGTCCGTTTGCGTTGGGGGCGGTGCTAGCGTGTTCAAAAAATTCCCGCCTTTCGCGGTTGCTAAGCAGCCGCGCCTCTGCGCTTTGATTGATGCTGGGCGGAGCCCGCCCGAAGGTCGCCAGGCGAGCTAACGTCCCGCCTGCAGAAAAGGGTCTGGGCCACCGAGGCGACCAGTGCGGGGAAGCCGACCTTAAAGGGCCAGAGGCAGTCTCCCTCCTTCCTGAAGAGCGGAGAGAAGCAACATTAATTCAACCTGTGCCAACAGCAACAACTCGGTTAATATTTGTACCCACTAAGTTAATATTTATAAAGAACTCAGAACCGCGTCCGGCATACAAAGTAAGCGCCACATGAGTGTTTTAAATAAATAAGTGGAAAGAACGAACTCCTGTTTCAGACCTGCTTTGCCTGTTTCCTGATTACAGGAGATGACCACCCCCGCAGGAGCAATACGGGGCTTAATTATTTTGGGACCCCTAAAGAGGAAGTATAAATATCTGAAGGACATTAAATTCTGAAAGTAGACCTAATTAGAACACGTACAACCATACTACAGCCCTCTCGCCCCTAAGGATGCAGGGTATCTTTGATTGATGATCCATCTGGATGGGAAAGAAGGAGGAAGGAGTTTCTGAGGGAGGAAAAAAAAAAAAACCATACTTTACAAAACAAAAAACAAAATAAAAACTTCAGCGCTGGCTCAGCAGGTAAAAGTACCTTCAATTTTATCTCCAGGCCTCTCACGGGAGAAGGAAAAAAACCGACTAGTCTCCACACCTGTGCTGCTTGTACACACACACACACACACACACACACACATACCACATACTTTAAAAAACTGTCCTAGCTACACTAAACTAAGAAGATCCTGCCTGAGGTTCAGAGATGGTGTGAGGTGACCTGGCTCTGCTGATCAGCGACTGGAAAATCCCCTCCAAAGAGGAGCAGGCCTAAGGGCTTGGGTTAATGGTTACCCTTGGCAAATTATTGAGCAATGGAGTTATGGAAACCTGGAAGAGGTTATTGGTGACAGCTCTGGGGAGTGGCAGGGAGGGACACACCTTCCAATCTGGGGTGTGAAGAGATTAGGGACTGGTTTACCAAGAAGAGGAAGGGATCAGACACAGGAGAGAAGCCAGCCAAAGAAAAGAAGAGCTGGAGAAAGAGAAGGAGCAGCTCAGAGATGGGAGTATAAATTTGTCCAGTGCAGTCCTGGCTTCAAATCCAGCAGCATCGTTGGGTGGTTCCAGGAGAGAACAGCCCGAAAAAGGCAAGATAACGCATTTGTGCGTAGCAGTCCAGGCAGCACTAGTCAATACTGCTGATCAGAGCGGCTGTGGCTATAAAGACACAAGAAGCAGCCAAACCTGTTTGAGCCTAAAGCTTCTCCCAGAGATCTCTATGAGCAGATGGCTTGATGGTCGCTCACCAACCAGTGGGGAAAAAAGGAGGCGTCTGGGAAACAAAGTTTCATTGAAACCGTCTTTCTTATCAGTGGGAAGAGACTCTGGTGCAGATCTAGACAGTCAGCACAATGGGAACATACTTAGAACCTACATGAGACTCAAGCATGAGTCAGTCTACAGCCGTCTGCAATGTCGTAATTCAAAAGCCCAAACACCAGTATATTCTGCCTTTCTGGGGAAGAGAGAGATAAGCCTTCCCCCAGGGAGGAGAAAGCTCTCAGAAGAGGAAGCACAAGAGGAAACCACTAACTGCTGTTCCAGCAATACATGCATCACTCCACCTCAGCCCTCCTCGTCTCTTTCAGTTTCCAGTCCAGTCTTGCTTCTCGGTCTTTCCAACTCCAGCATATTTTCTTCAAAAAAAAATATAGATAGATATAGATATAATTTATATTTACACATATTATATACATACAATATATGCATATACACATATATGTATATATATATTATATATATAGTGAGAAGAAAAGATAATTGAACAGTAGAGAAGTTTAGAGTGTGGAGGTTAGATATTGGTAGACATATTTTTGATTTTTTTTTTAAATAGGTAGTAGAGTTCGCTTCAGTAGCACATACACTAAAATTGGAACGATATAGTAGAGATTAGCATGGTCCCTGCGCAATGATGTCACACAAATTTGTGAGGTGGTCCATATTTTTATTTGCCTGTGCTTGGTCTAAAGTCATTTGTGTAAATGGGTAATTAAAAGATACAAAGTAGGCCGGGCGGTGTTGGTGGTGGCGCAGGCCTTTAATCCCAGCACTTGGGAGGCAGGGGCAGGTGGATTTCTGAGTTCGAGGCCAGCCTGGTCTACAGAGTGAGTTCCAGGACAGCCGGGGCTACACAGAGAAACCCTGTCTCGAAAAACCAAAAAAAAAAAAAAAAAAAAAAGGTAGGAAAGTCATATCTTTATACTAAAGTTAGATAGACCCTCCCAAATCAAGCCTCCAGGGAAAGTTACTTTTTCCTGTCTTCTTGTTTACTTAGATGTCTCCCACAACTCTGCTCACATGAATCTGTCCGACCTTTGCTTTTTTCTTCTTCTGATAGAACTAGTCGCTACCCCACCCACCCCAGGGCGAGCCCCAGTGCTATCCTAGACCCAGGATAAATCTCCGAGGCAGCCTTCACCAGTGAGAGGAGGGTAAGGGGCCCGGGTTGGGGAAGTCTAGGCATTGACAGGCTTCCAGAGGACCGCCCATGCCGTGAAGCCTGGGCTCAGCTTCCTGTTTCCCCTGCATCAGGCCTCCTGGTCTCTCCTGCCTGTGCCTTGGCAAGCTCTTCCCCGATCTGTAGCCCTCGCCTCACTATCTCCTTCCCGATCCTCCTCCACACACACACAGCAGAGTCCCAGCAAACCAGAAGACAGACTGGAAGTGAAAAGAACGCAGAACCCTTGCATCCTCAAACTCCCTTTCTGCACCTTCGCGGGCAGTTCGCTAGTGTCAAGTTTCCCTTTTTGAGAGCGGCCACCCCGCTCATTAACGAAGCGAGGAAACTGAGGCACGAATATGCTGCTGTGTTTAGGAGAGGTCAGGGAATCGAGGGAGCCCTCTGGACTTCCCTCCTAATACCGTACCCCTCGGATCCCCGAGACCTCTGGCCTCCGTCCGTGACCCACTCCCACGATCCCAGAGTCCCCTCCCCTCGTGTCCCCTCCCCAGGTCCAGGGCGGGGCCGGCCGGTGAGTCAGCTGCTCCCTGAGCTAAACGGGAGGGACCGAGGTGGAGCAGCTGGGTGTGGGGTGCACTGGGCCTGTGGGGAAGCCGTGCTGGAGCGAACTAAAGGGTCTGATCGGACTTGGGTTGCGCCGAAGGGACAGCCCTGAGTCTGGAGGAGAGAATCCCCGGCCCTGAGACCCGCCTTCCCTTGCCCCGGCCCCTCCCAGTTCCCCCAGCGACGGCTGCTTCCTGGTCCCCGACGCAACCATGGCTGAAGAGCAACCTCAGGTCGAACTGTTCGTGAAGGTAAGAACACCTTCTCTTTCTTTGGCCACTCTCAGAATTTCTGCAAGCCAATCCTCCCCTCTCTTGGGCTCCAGCTCTAACTCCCCAACCCCTTCCTAGTTGACCCCACCCCCAGCCCCCGGTGCTGTTTTGCTGGGAGGTGGGGGCGGGGGCTGTGAGACGGTAATGAGAGTTCTAGACTCGTCCTGAAAAGTTTATATAAGAGGTTTCCAGCTGCCTAAAGGAGAGAAAGGTGAAAAAAGGAGAGCTTTCAGGCGTGAGAGAGTGAATGGGGTTCGGTGCGCGGTCCAGGGAGGAATCCAGATAACAGAAGAACTGAGAAAGGGATAGTGGTGGGGTTCGAGAAGGTCAGAGGAGAATCTGCTAGGTCGTGTGGCCCTATGAAAGAAAGATGGGGCGGGGGGGAGAGAGAGAGAGAGAAAGCGAGTGAGAGAGGGGATCTGGTCGGGTTGAAGGATGAGCGTGTCCCGGGGTGGCAGGAAAGAGCCTTCACGAAGAAGCACAATCAATGGCTCAGATGACTACTGCCCGAGCTGAGGCAGGAAGGAGATGAAAGTTTAGCAGTAGTTACTCATGAAGAGAGGAGAGGAGAGGAGAGCTCTAAAGGGTACAGGAGACTCCGTGGGTTAGATGTAAATGCCGGCTGGCCGACGGGTATAGAAGGAAAAGCCCCTCCACCCTCACCCCCACCCTCACCCCGGGCCCTCCCCCTTCATACCATCCGTTCTGTGGGTGTGGTCACGGAGAGATGGTGCTCGGCTTTTGGGTTCGGAAACCGCTGGCTGCCTCCCTCCTCCTCCGCCCAGGCGCATTCCCTCTGGCAGGCACCACCCTTCCCCATGCCGCCATGCACGTCCCCTCCCAGTGAGCATATTCGCCCTCGTTTGTGCTTCTCGGCCTCCCTTTGCACCCCTTCCGTTCATCTCATCTGTGTGTCAGTATTCTTTTTTTCCCCTCTATCTTTTTTTTTTTTTTTTTTTGCTGGGTTTTCCCTGGCAGCCATTCCCACTTTCTTGGCCCAGGGAAGTGAACTGGAGCCTGGGTCCGCCCCTTAGGTGTGGTCCCCACCTCATACTCGCCTCCAGGGGCTATTTTTACCCTGGGCGAGGTGATACTGGAGAGATCCTAGGCCCTGTGTCCTGTGAGGAGGATCTTGGAGAGCCAGAGGACACGAGCAGCGAGCATTTGGGGAACTGTATAGGTGGCGGGCAGCAGCTGCCTAGGCCTCTGTGTGCATTGGTCCCTGCCCCCACTTCCTTACCAGGAAGGAAGCTGCCGAGGCCTGAAGACACAGAAATGAATCACCCTCAGTCTAGGGGGAGGTGTCCCTAGGGGGATGAGGTCACCTGCCTCCTATTAGAGAGTTGCCCCCTCTGTTAGGCCCTCTATATCTCTTAGATGAGGTTAGATCCTCTGGTTTGCCGGCCCAGCTTCCAGAAACAGCTTGGATAGAGGTTTAGTGAACAGGGACTCTGGTTTCCAAACCCTGCCCTACTTCTCTGCTCCAATGGAGAAGATCTAGTATTCAGTTCCAACCCCACCAAGTCCCCCCTATTCTTCGCCACCATTTGGATCCTGATTCTCAAAGCTAGCCCAGACTTAACTGCTCCTCTGCCTCCGCCCACCTGTCAAATCACTAGGATCCCACCAGCCTACCTTTACTGATCCAGGCCCAAAGGGGAAAATAATTCAGCTCTGGGGGTGTGGCTTAGAGATCTTAGCAGTGTATGTCTGAACTAGCAGGAGGTTCAGAGAGCAGCCTGGTAAGGATGGGGCACGCCAGGCCTAACGCTGGGGTGCGTTGCTTTTCAGGCTGGCAGCGATGGCGCCAAGATTGGGAACTGCCCCTTCTCCCAGAGACTCTTCATGGTGCTCTGGCTCAAGGGAGTCACCTTCAACGTCACCACTGTGGACACCAAGAGGTGGGCCCGCTTCTGACCCTCTAAGATCCCTTGTGTAGATGCATGGGCACATGTGTGGGCACGCGTACTCTCATGAACCCTTCTCCCTTAAACCGGTTCTCTCTCGTCTGGGACAAGTCTATTTCTCCTACATCCTAAAGTCTCTGTTTCTGACCCCTCTCCTCTCCCCCCTCCCCTTTCCTTTCTTGACGCGTGGTCCCTTCTCCAGACGGACAGAGACTGTACAGAAGCTCTGCCCGGGTGGGCAGCTCCCGTTCTTGCTCTATGGCACTGAAGTGCACACAGATACCAACAAGATCGAGGAATTCCTGGAGGCCGTGCTGTGCCCTCCCAGGTAGGTATGGGGGCACTTGGAAAGAAAAGGGGAGCCGAGAGGCTTTGCAGAACAGTGGTTGAAGAGGGGAGCTAGGACAGAGTCCCCCAGGAAGGACTTCACCTTATCCCTCTGCCTTCCAGGTACCCAAAGCTGGCTGCTCTGAACCCTGAATCCAACACCTCGGGGCTGGACATATTTGCCAAGTTTTCTGCCTACATCAAGAACTCGAACCCAGCCCTGAATGACAGTGAGTCTTATGGGTCAGGGGT